>JAWPHD010016184.1:0-51195 GCA_037043455.1 Cyrtodaria siliqua | reverse complement strand
ATAATAACTGAATATATATGCGTAAGAACTGAAATATATATGTGTAAGAACTGAATATATATGTGTAATAACTGAATATATATGCGTAAGAACTGGATCCGCATAAGAATCTGAATATATATGCGTAAGAACTGAATATATATTTGTAATAACTGAATATATATGTGTAAGAACTGAATATTTATGTGTAAGAACTGAATATATATGCGTAAAAACTGAATATATATGCGTAAGAACTGATTATATATGTGTAAGAACTGAATATATATCTGTAATAACTGAATATATATGTGTAAGAACTGAATATATTTGCGCAAGAACTGAATATATATGTGTAAGAATTCAATATATATGCGTAAGAAGTGAATATATATGTGTAAGAACTCAATATATATGTGTAACAACTAAATATATATGTGTAAGAACTGAATATATTGTGTAAGAACTGAATATATATGCGTAAGAACTGAATATATGTGTAAGACTGAATATATATGTGTAAGAATTGAATATATATGCGTAAGACTGAATATATATGCGTAAGAACTGAATATATATGCATAATAACTGAATATATATGCGTAAGAACTGAATATATATGCGTAAGAACTGAATATATATGTGTAAGAACAGAATATATATGTGTTATAACTGAATATATATGTTTAAGAACTGAATATATATGTGTAAGAACTGAATATATATGTGTAAGAACTGAATATATATGCGTAAGAACTGAATATATATGCGTAAGAACTGAATATATATGCTTAAGAACTGAACATATATGTGTAAGAACTGAATATATATGTGTAAGAACTGAATATATATGCGTAAGAACTGAATATATATGCGTAAGAACTTGAATATATCTGTGTAAGAACTGAATATATATGCGTAAGAACTGAATATATATGCGTAAGAACTGAATATATATGCATAAGAACTGAATATATATGCGTAAGAACTGAATATATATGTGTTATTACTGAATATATATGCGTTAGAACTGAATATATATGCGTAAGAACTGATATATATGCATAAGAACTGAACATATATGCGTAAGAAATGAATATATATGCGTAAGAAGTGAATATATGTGTAAGAACTGAATATATATGCGTAAGAACTGAATATATATGCGTAAGAACTGAATATATATGTGTTATTACTGAATATATATGCGTTAGAACTGTATATATATGCGTAAGAACTGAATATATTTGCATAAGAACTGAACATATATGCGTAAGAACTGAATATATATGCGTAAGAACTGAATATATATGCGTAAGAACTGAATATATATGCGTAAGAAGTGAATATATATGTGTAAGAACTGAATATATATGCGAAGAACTAATATATGCATAGAACTGAATATATATGCGTAAGAACTGAATATATAGTGTTATAACTGAATATATATGTGTAAGAACTGAATATATATGCGTAAGAACTGAATATATATGCATAAAAACTGAATATATTTGCGCAAGAACTGAATATATATGTGTAAGAACTGAATATAGATGCGTAAGAAGTGAATATATATGTGTAAGAACTGAATATATATGGTAAAGAACTGAATTTATATGTGTAAGAACTAAATATATATGTGTAAGAATGAATATATATGTGTGAAGAACTGAATATATATGCGTAAGACCTGAATATATGTGTAAGAACTGAATATATATGTGTAAGAATTGAATATATATGCGTAAAAACTGAATATTTATGTGTAAGAACTGAATATATATGTGTAAGAACTGAATATATATGCGTAAGAACTGAATATATATGCGTAAGAACTGAATATTTATGCATAAGAACTGAACGTATATGCGTAAGAACTGAATATATATGAGTTATAACTGAATATATATGCGTAAGAACTGAATATATATGCGTAAGACTGAATATTGCATAAGAAATGAATATAAATGCGTAAGAACTGAATATATGTGTAAGAACTGAATATATATGCGTAAGAACTGAATATTTATGTGTAAGAACTGAATATATATGCGTAAGAACTGAATATATGTGTAAGAACACAATATATGTGTAAGAATTGAATATATATGCGTAAGAACTGAATATATATGCATAATAACTGAATATATATGCGTAAGAACTGAATATATATGCGTAAGAACTGAATATATATGTGTAGTACTGAATATATATGCGTAAGAACTGAATATATATGTGTAAGAACTGAATATATATGTGTAAGAACTGAATATATATGTGTAAAAACTGAATATATATATGCGCAAGAACTGAATATATATGCGTAAGAACTGAATATATATGCGTAAGAACTGAATATATATGTGTAAGAACTGAATATATATGTGTAAGAACTGAATATATATGCGTAAGAACTGAATATATATGTGTAAGAACTGAATATATATGTGTAAGAACTGAATATATATGTGTAAGAACTGAATATATATGTGTAAGAACTGAATATATATGCGTAAGAACTGAATATATATGCATTATAACTGAATATATATGTGTTATTACTGAATATATATGCGTTAGAACTGAATATATTTGCGTAAGAACTGAATATATATGCATAAGAACTGAACATATATGCGTAAGAACTGAATATATATGCGTAAGAAGTGAATATATATGTGTAAGAACTGAATATATATGCGTAAGAACTAAATATATATGCGTAAGAACTGAATATATATGCATAAGAACTGAATATATATGCGTAAGAACTGAATATATATGTGTTATAACTGAATATATATGCGTAAAAACTGAATATATATGCGTAAGAACTGAATATATATGCATAAGAACTGAATATTTTTTGCGCAAGAACTGAATATATATGTGTAAGAACTGAATATATATGCGTAAGAACTAAATATATATGTGTAAGAACTGAACATATATGTGTAAGAACTGAATATAGATGTGTAAGAACTGAATATATATGCGTAAGAACTGAATAAATATGCGTAAAAACTGAATATATATGCATAATAACTGAATATATATGCGTAAGAACTGAATATATATGTGTAAGAACTCAATATATATGTGTAAGAACTAAATATATATGTGTAATAACTGAACATATATGTTTAAGAACTGAATATATATGCGTAAGAACTGAATATATGTGTAAGAACTGAATATAGATGTGTAAGAACTGAATATATATGCGTAAGAACTGAATATATATGAGTAAAAACTGAATATATATGCATAATAACTGAATATATATGCGTAAGAACTGAATATATATGCGTAAGAACTGAATATATATGTGTAAGAACTGAATATGTATGAGTAAGAACTGAATATATATGCATAAGTACTGAATATATATGCGTAAGAAATGAATATATATGTGTTATTACTGAATATATATGCGTTAGAACTGAATATATATGCGTAAGAACTGAATACATATGTGTAAGAACTGAATATATTTTTGTTATAACTGAATATATATGTGTAAGAATTGAATATATATGTGTAAGTACTGAATATATATGTGTAAGAACTGAATATATATGCGTAAGAACTGAATATATATGCGTAAGAACTGAATATTTATGCATAAGAACTGAACGTATATGCGTAAGAACTGAATATATATGTGTTATAACTGAATATATATGTGTTATAACTGAATATATATGCGTAGGAACTGAATATGCATAAGAACTGAATATATATGTGTAAGAACTGAATATATATGCGTAAGAACTGAATATTTATGTGTAAGAACTGAATATATATGCGTAAGAACTGAATATATGTGTAAGAACTCAATATACATGATATATATGTGTAAGAATTGAATATATATGCGTAAGAACTGAATATATATGCATAATAACTGAATATATATGCCTAAGAACTGAATATATATGCGTAAGAACTGAATATATATGTGTAGTACTGAATATATATGCGTAAGAACTGAATATATATGTGTAAAAACTGAATATATATGTGTAAGAACTGAATATATATGTGTAAGAACTGAATATATATATGCGCAAGAACTGAATATATATGCGTAAGAACTGAATATATATGCGTAAGAACTGAATATATATGTGTAAGAACTGAATATATATGTGTAAGAACTGAATATATATGCGTAAGAACTGAAAATATATGTGTAAGAACTGAATATATATGTGTAAGAACTGAATATATATGTGTAAGAACTGAATATATATGCGTAAGAACTGAATATATATGCGTAAGAACTGAATATATATGCATTATAACTGAATATATATGCGTAAGAACTAAATATGTATGTGTTATTACTGAATATATATGCGTTAGAACTGAATATATTTGCGTAAGAACTGAATATATATGCATAAGAACTGAACATATATGCGTAAGAACTGAATATATATGCGTAAGAAGTGAATATATATGCGTAAGAACTGAATATATATGCATAAGAACTGAATATATATGCGTAAGAACTGAATATATATGTGTTATAACTGAATATATATGCGTAAAAACTGAATATGTATGCGTAAGAAGTGAATATATATGCATAAGAACTGAATATATTTGCGAAAGAACTGAATATATATGTGTAAAAACTGAATATATATGCGGAAGAACTGAATATATATGTGTCAGAACTGAATATATATGTGTAAGAACTCAATATATATGTGTAAGAACTAAATATATATGTGTAAGAACTGAACATATATGTGTAAGAACTGAATATATATGCGTAAGAACTGCATATATGTGTAAGAACTGAATATATATGTGTAAGAACTGAATATATATGCGTAAGAACTGAATATATATGCGTAAGAACTGAATATATATGCATAATAACTGAATATATATGCGTAATAACTGAATATATATGCGTAAGAACTGAATATATATGTGTAAGAACTGAATATGTATGCGTAAGAACTGAATATATATGCATAAGTACTGAATATATATGCGTAAGAACTGAATATATATGTGTTATTACTGAATATATATGCGTTAGAACTGAATATATATGCGTAAGAA
This sequence comes from Cyrtodaria siliqua, assembly GCA_037043455.1. Classification (NCBI taxonomy): domain Eukaryota; kingdom Metazoa; phylum Mollusca; class Bivalvia; order Adapedonta; family Hiatellidae; genus Cyrtodaria; species Cyrtodaria siliqua. Next base: position 46,131 of record JAWPHD010016184.1, on the reverse strand, counting down.
CTGAATATATCTGCATAAGAACTGAACATATATGCGTAAGAACTGAATATATATGCGTAAGAAGTGAATATATATGTGTAAGAACTGAATATATATGCGTAAGAACTGAATATATATGCATAAGAACTGAATATATTTGCGCAAGAACTGAATATATATGTGTAAGAATTCAATATACGTATATGCGTAAGAAGTGAATATATATGTGTAAGAACTCAATATATATGTGTAACAACTAAATATATATGTGTAAGAACTGAATATATATGTGTAAGAACTGAATATATATGCGTAAGAACTGAATATATGTGTAAGAACTGAATATATATGTGTAAGAATTGAATATATATGCGTAAGAACTGAATATATATGCGTAAGAACTGAATATATATGCATAATAACTGAATATATATGCGTAAGAACTGAATATATATGCGTAAGAACTGAATATATATGTGTAAGAACAGAATATATATGTGTTATAACTGAATATATATGTTTAAGAACTGAATATATATGTGTAAGAACTGAATATATATGTGTAAGAACTGAATATATATGCGTAAGAACTGAATATATATGCGTAAGAACTGAATATATATGCTTAAAAACTGAACATATATGTGTAAGAACTGAATATATATGTGTAAGAACTGAATATATATGCGTAAGAACTGAATATATATGCGTAAGAACTGAATATATATGTGTAAGAACTGAATATATATGCGTAAGAACTGAATATATATGCGTAAGAACTGAATATATATTCATAAGAACTGAATATATATGCGTAAGAACTGAATATATATGTGTTATTACTGAATATATATGCGTTAGAACTGAATATATTTGCGTAAGAACTGAATATATATGCATAAGAACTGAACATATATGCGTAAGAACTGAATATATATGCGTAAGAAGTGAATATATATGTGTAAGAACTGAATATATATGCGTAAGAACTAAATATATATGCGTAAGAACTGAATATATATGCATAAGAACTGAATATATATGCGTAAGAACTGAATATATATGTGTTATTACTGAATATATATGCGTAAAAACTGAATATATATGCGTAAGAACTGAATATATATGCATAAGAACTGAATATTTTTTGCGCAAGAACTGAATATATATGTGTAAGAACTGAATATATATGCGTAAGAACTAAATATATATGTGTAAGAACTGAACATATATGTGTAAGAACTGAATATAGATGTGTAAGAACTGAATATATATGCGTAAGAACTGAATAAATATGCGTAAAAACTGAATATATATGCATAATAACTGAATATATATGCGTAAGAACTGAATATATATGTGTAAGAACTCAATATATATGTGTAAGAACTAAATATATATGTGTAATAACTGAACATATATGTTTAAGAACTGAATATATATGCGTAAGAACTGAATATATGTGTAAGAACTGAATATAGATGTGTAAGAACTGAATATATATGCGTAAGAACTGAATATATATGAGTAAAAACTGAATATATATGCATAATAACTGAATATATATGCGTAAGAACTGAATATATATGCGTAAGAACTGAATATATATGTGTAAGAACTGAATATGTATGAGTAAGAACTGAATATATATGCATAAGTACTGAATATATATGCGTAAGAAATGAATATATATGTGTTATTACTGAATATATATGCGTTAGAACTGAATATATATGCGTAAGAACTGAATACATATGTGTAAGAACTGAATATATATTTGTTATAACTGAATATATATGTGTAAGAATTGAATATATATGTGTAAGTACTGAATATATATGTGTAAGAACTGAATATATATGCGTAAGAACTGAATATATATGCGTAAGAACTGAATATTTATGCATAAGAACTGAACGTATATGCGTAAGAACTGAATATATATGTGTTATAACTGAATATATATGTGTTATAACTGAATATATATGCGTAAGAACTGAATATGCATAAGAACTGAATATATATGTGTAAGAACTGAATATATATGCGTAAGAACTGAATATTTATGTGTAAGAACTGAATATATATGCGTAAGAACTGAATATATGTGTAAGAACTCAATATACATGATATATATGTGTAAGAATTGAATATATATGCGTAAGAACTGAATATATATGCATAATAACTGAATATATATGCCTAAGAACTGAATATATATGCGTAAGAACTGAATATATATGTGTAGTACTGAATATATATGCGTAAGAACTGAATATATATGTGTAAAAACTGAATATATATGTGTAAGAACTGAATATATATGTGTAAGAACTGAATATATATATGCGCAAGAACTGAATATATATGCGTAAGAACTGAATATATATGCGTAAGAACTGAATATATATGTGTAAGAACTGAATATATATGTGTAAGAACTGAATATATATGCGTAAGAACTGAAAATATATGTGTAAGAACTGAATATATATGTGTAAGAACTGAATATATATGTGTAAGAACTGAATATATATGCGTAAGAACTGAATATATATGCGTAAGAACTGAATATATATGCATTATAACTGAATATATATGCGTAAGAACTAAATATGTATGTGTTATTACTGAATATATATGCGTTAGAACTGAATATATTTGCGTAAGAACTGAATATATATGCATAAGAACTGAACATATATGCGTAAGAACTGAATATATATGCGTAAGAAGTGAATATATATGCGTAAGAACTGAATATATATGCATAAGAACTGAATATATATGCGTAAGAACTGAATATATATGTGTTATAACTGAATATATATGCGTAAAAACTGAATATGTATGCGTAAGAAGTGAATATATAGGCATAAGAACTGAATATATTTGCGAAAGAACTGAATATATATGTGTAAAAACTGAATATATATGCGGAAGAACTGAATATATATGTGTCAGAACTGAATATATATGTGTAAGAACTCAATATATATGTGTAAGAACTAAATATATATGTGTAAGAACTGAACATATATGTGTAAGAACTGAATATATATGCGTAAGAACTGCATATATGTGTAAGAACTGAATATATATGTGTAAGAACTGAATATATATGCGTAAGAACTGAATATATATGCGTAAGAACTGAATATATATGCATAATAACTGAATATATATGCGTAATAACTGAATATATATGCGTAAGAACTGAATATATATGTGTAAGAACTGAATATGTATGCGTAAGAACTGAATATATATGCATAAGTACTGAATATATATGCGTAAGAACTGAATATATATGTGTTATTACTGAATATATATGCGTTAGAACTGAATATATATGCGTAAGAACTGAATATATCTGCATAAGAACTGAACATATATGCGTAAGAACTGAATATATATGCGTAAGAAGTGAATATATATGTGTAAGAACTGAATATATATGCGTAAGAACTGAATATATATGCATAAGAACTGAATATATTTGCGCAAGAACTGAATATATATGTGTAAGAATTCAATATACGTATATGCGTAAGAAGTGAATATATATGTGTAAGAACTCAATATATATGTGTAACAACTAAATATATATGTGTAAGAACTGAATATATATGTGTAAGAACTGAATATATATGCGTAAGAACTGAATATATGTGTAAGAACTGAATATATATGTGTAAGAATTGAATATATATGCGTAAGAACTGAATATATATGCGTAAGAACTGAATATATATGCATAATAACTGAATATATATGCGTAAGAACTGAATATATATGCGTAAGAACTGAATATATATGTGTAAGAACAGAATATATATGTGTTATAACTGAATATATATGTTTAAGAACTGAATATATATGTGTAAGAACTGAATATATATGTGTAAGAACTGAATATATATGCGTAAGAACTGAATATATATGCGTAAGAACTGAATATATATGCTTAAAAACTGAACATATATGTGTAAGAACTGAATATATATGTGTAAGAACTGAATATATATGCGTAAGAACTGAATATATATGCGTAAGAACTGAATATATATGTGTAAGAACTGAATATATATGCGTAAGAACTGAATATATATGCGTAAGAACTGAATATATATTCATAAGAACTGAATATATATGCGTAAGAACTGAATATATATGTGTTATTACTGAATATATATGCGTTAGAACTGAATATATATGCGTAAGAACTGAATATATATGCATAAGAACTGAACATATATGCGTAAGAAATGAATATATATGCGTAAGTACTGAAAATCTATGCGTAAGAACTGAATATATATGTGTAAGAACTGAACATATATGCGTAAGAACTGAATATATATGCGTAAGAACTGAATATATCTGCGTAAGAACTGAATATATATGCGTAAGAACTGAATATATATGTGTTATAACTGAATATATATGCGTAAGAACTGAATATATATGCGTAAGAACTCAATATATATGCATAAGAACTGAATATATTTGCGCAAGAACTGAATATATATGTGCAAGAACTGAATATATATGCGTAAGAACTGAATATATATGTGTCAGAACTGAATATATATGTGTAAGAACTCAATATATATGTGTAAGAACTAAATATATATGTGTAAGAACTGAACATATATGTGTAAGAACGGAATATATATGCGTAAGAACTGAATATATGTGTAAGAACTGAATATATATGTGTAAGAACTGAATATATATGCGTAAGAACTGAATATATATGCGTAAGAACTGAATATATATGCATAATAACTGAATATATATGCGTAAGAACTGAATATATATGCGTAAGAATTGAATATATATGTGTAAGAACTGAATATATATGCGTAAGAACTGAATATATATGCATAAGAACTGAATATATATGCGTAAGAACTGAATATATATGTGTTATTACTGAATATATATGCGTTAGAACTGTATATATATGCGTAAGAACTGAATATATATGCATAAGAACTGAACATATATGCGTAAGAACTGAATATATATGCGTAAGAACTGAATATATATGTGTAAGAACTGAATATATATGCGTAAGAACTGAATATATATGCGTAAGAACTGAATATATATGCGTAAGAAGTGAATATATATGTGTAAGAACTGAATATATATGCGTAAGAACTGAATATATATGCGTAAGAACTGAATATATATGCATAATAACTGAATATATATGCGTAAGAACTGAATATATATGTGTTATAACTGAATATATATGTGTAAGAACTGAATATATATGCGTAAGAACTGAATATATATGCATAAAAACTGAATATATATGCATTATAACTGAATATATATGCGTAAGAACTGAATATATATGTGTTATTACTGAATATATATGCGTTAGAACTAAATATATTTGCGTAAGAACTGAATATATATGCATAAGAACTGAACATATATGCGTAAGAACTGAATATATATGCGTAAGAAGTGAATATATATGTGTAAGAACTGAGTATATATGCGTAAGAACTAAATATATATGCGTAAGAACTGAATATATATGCATAAGAACTGAATATATATGCGTAAGAACTGAATATATATGTGTTATAACTGAATATATATGCGTAAAAACTGAATATATATTCGTAAGAACTGAATATATATGCATAAGAACTGAATATGTTTTGCGCAAGAACTGAATATATATGTGTAAGAACTGAATATATATGCGTAAGAACTAAATATATATGTGTAAGAACTGAACATATATGTGTAAGAACTGAATATATATGCGTAAGAACTGAATATATGTGTAAGAACTGAATATAGATGTGTAAGAACTGAATATATATGCGTAAGAACTGAATATATATGCGTAAGAACTGAATATATATGCATAATAACTGAATATATATGCGTAAGAACTGAATATATATGTGTAAGAACTCAATATATATGTGTAAGAATTAAATATATATGTGTAAGAACTGAACATATATGTTTAAGAACTGAATATATATGCGTAAGAACTGAATATATGTGTAAGAACTGAATATAGATGTGTAAGAACTGAATATATATGCGTAAGAACTGAATATATATGGGTAAGAACTGAATATATATGCGTAAGAACTGAATATATATGTGTAAGAACTGAATATGTATGAGTAAGCACTGAATATATATGCATAAGTACTGAATATATATGCGTAAGAACTGAATATATATGTGTTATTACTGAATATATATGCGTTAGAACTGAATATATATGCGTAAGAACTGAATACATATGTGTAAGAACTGAATATATATTTGTTATAACTGAATATATATGTGTAAGAATTGAATATATATGTGTAAGTACTGAATATATATGTGTAAGAACTGAATATATATGCGTAAGAACTGAATATATATGCGTAAGAACTGAATATATATGTGTCAGAACTGAATATATATGTGTAAGAACTCAATATATATGTGTAAGAACTAAATATATATGTGTAAGAACTGAACATATATGTGTAAGAACGGAAAATATATGCGTAAGAACTGAATATATGTGTAAGAACTGAATATATATGTGTAAGAACTGAATATATATGCGTAAGAACTGAATATATATGCGTAAGAACTGAATATATATGCATAATAACTGAATATATATGCGTAAGAACTGAATATATATGCGTAAGAATTGAATATATATGTGTAAGAACTGAATATATATGCGTAAGAACTGAATATATATGCATAAGAACTGAATATATATGCGTAAGAACTGAATATATATGTGTTATTACTGAATATATATGCGTTAGAACTGTATATATATGCGTAAGAACTGAATATATATGCATAAGAACTGAACATATATGCGTAAGAACTGAATATATATGCGTAAGAACTGAATATATATGTGTAAGAACTGAATATATATGCGTAAGAACTGAATATATATGCGTAAGAACTGAATATATATGCGTAAGAAGTGAATATATATGTGTAAGAACTGAATATATATGCGTAAGAACTGAATATATATGCGTAAGAACTGAATATATATGCATAAGAACTGAATATATATGCGTAAGAACTGAATATATATGTGTTATAACTGAATATATATGTGTAAGAACTGAATATATATGCGTAAGAACTGAATATATATGCATAAAAACTGAATATATATGCATTATAACTGAATATATATGCGTAAGAACTGAATATATATGTGTTATTACTGAATATATATGCGTTAGAACTAAATATATTTGCGTAAGAACTGAATATATATGCATAAGAACTGAACATATATGCGTAAGAACTGAATATATATGCGTAAGAAGTGAATATATATGTGTAAGAACTGAATATATATGCGTAAGAACTAATGCGTAAGAACTGAATATATATGCATAAGAACTGAATATATATGCGTAAGAACTGAATATATATGTGTTATAACTGAATATATATGCGTAAAAACTGAATATATATTCGTAAGAACTGAATATATATGCATAAGAACTGAATATGTTTTGCGCAAGAACTGAATATATATGTGTAAGAACTGAATATATATGAGTAATAACTAAATATATATGTGTAAGAACTGAACATATATGTGTAAGAACTGAATATATATGCGTAAGAACTGAATATATGTGTAAGAACTGAATATAGATGTGTAAGAACTGAATATATATGCGTAAGAACTGAATATATATGCGTAAGAACTGAATATATATGCATAATAACTGAATATATATGCGTAAGAACTGAATATATATGTGTAAGAACTCAATATATATGTGTAAGAACTAAATATATATGTGTAAGAACTGAACATATATGTTTAAGAACTGAATATATATGCGTAAGAACTGAATATATGTGTAAGAACTGAATATATATATGCGTAAGAACTGAATATATGTGTAAGAACTGAATATATATGTGTAAGAACTGAATATATATGCGTAAGAACTGAATATATATGCGTAAGAACTGAATATATATGCATAATAACTGAATATATATGCGTAAGAACTGAATATATATGCGTAAGAATTGAATATATATGTGTAAGAACTGAATATATATGCGTAAGAACTGAATATATATGCATAAGAACTGAATATATATGCGTAAGAACTGAATATATATGTGTTATTACTGAATATATATGCGTTAGAACTGTATATATATGCGTAAGAACTGAATATATATGCATAAGAACTGAACATATATGCGTAAGAACTGAATATATATGCGTAAGAACTGAATATATATGTGTAAGAACTGAATATATATGCGTAAGAACTGAATATATATGCGTAAGAACTGAATATATATGCGTAAGAAGTGAATATATATGTGTAAGAACTGAATATATATGCGTAAGAACTGAATATATATGCGTAAGAACTGAATATATATGCATAAGAACTGAATATATATGCGTAAGAACTGAATATATATGTGTTATAACTGAATATATATGTGTAAGAACTGAATATATATGCGTAAGAACTGAATATATATGCATAAAAACTGAATATATATGCATTATAACTGAATATATATGCGTAAGAACTGAATATATATGTGTTATTACTGAATATATATGCGTTAGAACTAAATATATTTGCGTAAGAACTGAATATATATGCATAAGAACTGAACATATATGCGTAAGAACTGAATATATATGCGTAAGAAGTGAATATATATGTGTAAGAACTGAGTATATATGCGTAAGAACTAAATATATATGCGTAAGAACTGAATATATATGCATAAGAACTGAATATATATGCGTAAGAACTGAATATATATGTGTTATAACTGAATATATATGCGTAAAAACTGAATATATATTCGTAAGAACTGAATATATATGCATAAGAACTGAATATGTTTTGCGCAAGAACTGAATATATATGTGTAAGAACTGAATATATATGCGTAAGAACTAAATATATATGTGTAAGAACTGAACATATATGTGTAAGAACTGAATATATATGCGTAAGAACTGAATATATGTGTAAGAACTGAATATAGATGTGTAAGAACTGAATATATATGCGTAAGAACTGAATATATATGCGTAAGAACTGAATATATATAATAATAACTGAATATATATGCGTAAGAACTGAATATATATGTGTAAGAACTCAATATATATGTGTAAGAATTAAATATATATGTGTAAGAACTGAACATATATGTTTAAGAACTGAATATATATGCGTAAGAACTGAATATATGTGTAAGAACTGAATATAGATGTGTAAGAACTGAATATATATGCGTAAGAACTGAATATATATGGGTAAGAACTGAATATATATGCGTAAGAACTGAATATATATGTGTAAGAACTGAATATGTATGAGTAAGCACTGAATATATATGCATAAGTACTGAATATATATGCGTAAGAACTGAATATATATGTGTTATTACTGAATATATATGCGTTAGAACTGAATATATATGCGTAAGAACTGAATACATATGTGTAAGAACTGAATATATATTTGTTATAACTGAATATATATGTGTAAGAATTGAATATATATGTGTAAGTACTGAATATATATGTGTAAGAACTGAATATATATGCGTAAGAACTGAATATATATGCGTAAGAACTGAATATATATGTGTCAGAACTGAATATATATGTGTAAGAACTCAATATATATGTGTAAGAACTAAATATATATGTGTAAGAACTGAACATATATGTGTAAGAACGGAAAATATATGCGTAAGAACTGAATATATGTGTAAGAACTGAATATATATGTGTAAGAACTGAATATATATGCGTAAGAACTGAATATATATGCGTAAGAACTGAATATATATGCATAATAACTGAATATATATGCGTAAGAACTGAATATATATGCGTAAGAATTGAATATATATGTGTAAGAACTGAATATATATGCGTAAGAACTGAATATATATGCATAAGAACTGAATATATATGCGTAAGAACTGAATATATATGTGTTATTACTGAATATATATGCGTTAGAACTGTATATATATGCGTAAGAACTGAATATATATGCATAAGAACTGAACATATATGCGTAAGAACTGAATATATATGCGTAAGAACTGAATATATATGTGTAAGAACTGAATATATATGCGTAAGAACTGAATATATATGCGTAAGAACTGAATATATATGCGTAAGAAGTGAATATATATGTGTAAGAACTGAATATATATGCGTAAGAACTGAATATATATGCGTAAGAACTGAATATATATGCATAAGAACTGAATATATATGCGTAAGAACTGAATATATATGTGTTATAACTGAATATATATGTGTAAGAACTGAATATATATGCGTAAGAACTGAATATATATGCATAAAAACTGAATATATATGCATTATAACTGAATATATATGCGTAAGAACTGAATATATATGTGTTATTACTGAATATATATGCGTTAGAACTAAATATATTTGCGTAAGAACTGAATATATATGCATAAGAACTGAACATATATGCGTAAGAACTGAATATATATGCGTAAGAAGTGAATATATATGTGTAAGAACTGAATATATATGCGTAAGAACTAATGCGTAAGAACTGAATATATATGCATAAGAACTGAATATATATGCGTAAGAACTGAATATATATGTGTTATAACTGAATATATATGCGTAAAAACTGAATATATATTCGTAAGAACTGAATATATATGCATAAGAACTGAATATGTTTTGCGCAAGAACTGAATATATATGTGTAAGAACTGAATATATATGAGTAATAACTAAATATATATGTGTAAGAACTGAACATATATGTGTAAGAACTGAATATATATGCGTAAGAACTGAATATATGTGTAAGAACTGAATATAGATGTGTAAGAACTGAATATATATGCGTAAGAACTGAATATATATGCGTAAGAACTGAATATATATGCATAATAACTGAATATATATGCGTAAGAACTGAATATATATGTGTAAGAACTCAATATATATGTGTAAGAACTAAATATATATGTGTAAGAACTGAACATATATGTTTAAGAACTGAATATATATGCGTAAGAACTGAATATATGTGTAAGAACTGAATATAGATGTGTAAGAACTGAATATATATGCGTAAGAACTGAATATATATGCGTAAGAACTGAATATATATGCATAATAACTGAATATATATGCGTAAGAACTGAATATATATGCGTAAGAACTGAATATATATGTGTAAGAACTGAATATGTATGAGTAAGCACTGAATATATATGCATAAGTACTGAATATATATGCGTAAGAACTGAATATATATGTGTTATTACTGAATATATATGCGTTAGAACTGAATATATATGCGTAAGAACTGAAACCATATGTGTAAGAACTGAATATATATTTGTTATAACTGAATATATATGTGTAAGAATTGAATATATATGTGTAAGTACTGAATATATATGTGTAAGAACTGAATATATATGCGTAAGAACTGAATATATATGCTTAAGAACTGAATATTTATGCATAAGAATTGAACGTATATGCGTAAGAACTGAATATATATGTGTTATAACTGAATATATATGTGTTATAACTGAATATATATGCGTAAGAACTGAATATGCATAAGAACTGAATATATATGTGTAAGAACTGAATATATATGCGTAAGAACTGAATATTTATGTGTAAGAACTGAATATATATGCGTAAGAACTGAATATATGTGTAAGAACTCAATATACATGATATATATGTGTAAGAATTGAATATATATGCGTAAGAACTGAATATATATGCATAATAACTGAATATATATGCATAAGAACTGAATATATATGCGTAAGAACTGAATATATATGTGTAGTACTGAATATATATGCGTAAGAACTGAATATATATGTGTAAAAACTGAATATATATGTGTAAGAACTGAATATATATGTGTAAGAACTGAATATATATATGCGCAAGAACTGAATATATATGCGTAAGAACTGAATATATATGCGTAAGAACTGAATATATATGTGTAAGAACTGAATATATATGTGTAAGAACTGAATATATATGCGTAAGAAATGAAAATATATGTGTAAGAACTGAATATATATGTGTAAGAACTGAATATATATGTGTAAGAACTGAATATATATGCGTAAGAACTGAATATATATGCGTAAGAACTGAATATATATGCATTATAACTGAATATATATGCGTAAGAACTGAATATATATGTGTTATTACTGAATATATATGCGTTAGAACTGAATATATTTGCGTAAGAACTGAATATATATGCATAAGAACTGAACATATATGCGTAAGAACTGAATATATATGCGTAAGAAGTGAATATATATGCGTAAGAACTGAATATATATGCATAAGAACTGAATATATATGCGTAAGAACTGTATATATGTGTTATAACTGAATATATATGCGTAAAAACTGAATATATATGCGTAAGAAGTGAATATATATGCATAAGAACTGAATATATTTGCGAAAGAACTGAATATATATGCGTAAGAACTGAATATATATGTGTCAGAACTGAATATATATGTGTAAGAACTCAATATATATGTGTAAGAACTAAATATATATGTGTAAGAACTGAACATATATGTGTAAGAACTGAATATATATGCGTAAGAACTGCATATATGTGAAAGAACTGAATATATATGTGTAAGAACTGAATATATATGCGTAAGAACTGAATATATATGCGTAAGAACTGAATATATATGCATAATAACTGAATATATATGCGTAATAACTGAATATATATGCGTAAGAACTGAATATATATGTGTAAGAACTGAATATGTATGCGTAAGAACTGAATATATATGCATAAGAACTGAATATATATGCGTAAGAACTGAATATATATGTGTTATTACTGAATATATATGCGTTAGAACTGAATATATATGCGTAAGAACTGAATATATCTGCATAAGAACTGAACATATATGCGTAAGAACTGAATATATATGCGTAAGAAGTGAATATATATGTGTAAGAACTGAATATATATGCGTCCGAACTGAATATATATGTGTAAGAACTGAATATATATGCATAAGAACTGAATATATATGCGTAAGAACTGAATATATATGTGTTATAACTGATTATATATGCGTAAGTACTGAATATATATGCATAAGAACTGAATATATTTGCGCAAGAACTGAATATATATGTGTAAGAACTGAATATATATGCGTAAGAAGTGAATATATATGTGTAAGAACTGAATATATACGTGTAAGAACTCAATATATATGTGTAAGAACTAAATATATATGTGTAAGAACTGAATATATGTGTAAGAACTGAATATATGTAAGAATTGAATATATATGCGTAGGAACTGAACATATATGCGTAAGAACTGAATATATATGCATAATAACTAAATATATATGCGTAAGAACTGAATATATATGCGTAAGAACTGAATATATATGTGTAAGAACTGAATATATATGTGTTATAACTGAATATATATGTGTAAGAACTGAATATATATGTGTAAGAAATGAATATATATATGTGTAAGAACTGAATATGTATGCGTAAGAAGTGAATATATATGCGTAAAAACAGAATATATATGCGTAAGAACTGAATATATATGTGTAAGAACTGAATATATATGTGTAAGAACTGAATATATATGCGTAAGAACTGAATATATATGCATAATAACTGAATATATATGCGTAAGAACTGAATATATATGCGTAAGAACTGAATAAATATGTGTAGTACTGAATCTATATGCGTAAGAACTGAATATATATGTGTAAGAACTGAATATATATGTGTAAGAACTGAATATATATATGCGCAAGAACTGAATATATATGCGTAAGAACTGAATATATATGCGTAAGAACTGAATATATATGTGTAAGAACTGAATATATATGTTTAAGAACTTAATATATATATGCGTAAGAACTGAATATATATGTGTCAGAACTAAATATATATGTGTAAGAACTGAATATATATGTGTAAGAAATGAATATATATATGTGTAAGAACTGAATATATATGCGTAAGAAGTGAATATATATGCGTAAGAACTGAATATATATGCGTAAGAACTGAATATATATGTGTAAAAACTGAATATATATGTGTAAGAACTGAAAATATATGCGTAAGAACTGAATATATATGTGTAAGAACTGAATATTTATGCATAAGAACTGAATGTATATGCGTAAGAACTGAATATATATGTGTTATAACTGAATATATATGCCTAAGAACTGAATATATATGCGTAAGAACTGAATATATATGCGTAAGAACTGAATATATATGCATAAGAACTGAATATATATGTGTAAGAACTGAATATATATGTGTTATAACTGAATATATATGTGTAAGAACTGAATATATATTTGTAAGAACTGAATATATATGTGTAAGAACTGAATATATATATGTGTAAGAACTGAATATATATGCGTAAGAACAGAATAAATATGCGTAAGAACTGAATATATATGTGTAAGAACTGAATATATATGTGTAAGAACTGAATATATATGCGTAAGAACTGAATATATATGCGTAAGAACTGAATATATATGCGTAAGAACTGAATATATATGTGTAAGAACTGAATATATATGCGTAAGAACTGAATATATATGCGTAAGAACTGAATATATATGCGTAAGAACTGAATATATATTTGTAAGAACTGAATATATATGTGTAAGAACTGAATATATATGCGTAAGAACTGAATATGCATAAGAACTGAATATATATGTGTAAGAACTGAATATGCCTAGGAACTGAATATATATGCGTAATAACTGAATATATATGTGTAAGAACTGAATATATATGCGTAGGAACTGATTATATATGTGTAAGAACTGAATATATATGTGTAAGAACTGAATATATATGTGTAAGAACGGAATATATATATGTGTAAAAACTGAATATATATGCGTAAGAACTGAATATATATGCGTAAGAACTGAATATATATGCGTAAGAACTGAATATATATGTGTAAGAACAGAATATATATGCGTTAGAAATGAATATATATGTGTAAGAACTGAAAATATATGTGTTATAACTGAATATATATGTGTAAGAACTGAATATATATGTGTAAGAACTGAATATATATGTGTAAGAACTGAATGTGTAAGAACTGAATATATATGTGTAAAAACTGAATATATATGTGTAAGAACTCAATATATATGTGTAAGAACTGAATATATATATGTGTAAGAGCTGAATATATATGCGTAAGAACTGAATATATATGCGTAAGAACTGAATATATATGCGTAAGAACTGAATATATATGCGTAAGAACTGAATATATATGTGTAAGAACTGAATATATATGCGTAAGAACTGAATATATATGCGTAAGAACTGAATATATATGTGTAAGAACTGAATATATATGTGTAAGAACTGAATATATATGCGTAAGAACTGTATATGCATAAGAACTGAATATATATGCGTAAGAACTGAATATATATGTGTAATAACTGAATATATATGCGTAAGAACTGAATATTTATGTGTAAGAACTGAATATATATGCGTAAGAACTGAATATATATGCGTAAGAACTGACTATATATGTGTAAGAACTGAATATATATGTGTAAGAATAGAATATATATGCGTAAGAACTGAATATATATGTGTAAGAATTGAATATGTATGCGTAAGAACAGAATATATATGCATAAGAACTGAATATATATGCGTAAGAACTGAATATATATGTGTTATTACTGAATATATATTCTTTAGAACTGAATATATATGCGTAAGAACTGAATATATATGCATAAGAACTGAACATATATGCGTAAGAACTGAATATATATGCATAAGAACTGAATATATATGCGTAAGAACTGAATATATATGTGTTATAACTGAATATATATGCGTAAGAACTGAATATATATGCGTAAGAACTGAATATATATGCATAAGAACTGAATATATTTGCGCAAGAACTGAATATATATGTGTAAGAACTGAATATATATGCGTAAGAAGTGAATATATATGTGTAAGAACTGAATATATATGTGTAAGAACTCAATATATATGTGTAAGAACTAAATATATATGTGTAAGAACTGAATATATATGTGTAAGAACTAAATATATATGCGTAAGAACTGAATATATGTGAAAGAACTGAATATATATCTGTAAGAATTGAATATATATGCGTAGGAACTGAATATATATGCGTAAGAACTGAATATATATGCGTAAGAACTGAATATATATGTGTTATAACTGAATATATATGTGTAAGAACTGAATATATATGTGTAAGAACTGAATATATATGTGTAAGAACTGAATATGTATATGTGTAAGAACTGAATATATATGCGTAAGAAGTGAATATGTATGCGTAAGAACTGTATATATATGCGTAAGACCTGAATATATATGTGTAAGAACTGAATATATATGTGTAAGAACTGAATATATATGCGTAAGAACTGAATATATATGCGTAAGAACTGAATATTTATGCATAATAACTGATTGTATATGCGTAAGAACTGAATATGGATGTGTTATAACTGAATATATATGCATAATAACTGAATATATATGCGCAAGAACCGAATATATATGCGTAAGAACTGAATATATATGTGTAAGAACGGAATATATATGCGTAAGAACTGAATATATATGCGTAAGAACTGAATATATATGCATTATAACTGAATATATATGCGTAAGAACTGAATATGTATGTGTTATTACTGAATATATATGCGTTAGAACTGAATATATTTGCGTAAGAACTGAATATATATGCATAAGAACTGAACATATATGCGTAAAAACTGAATATATATGCGTAAGAAGTGAATATATATGCGTAAGAACTGAATATATATGCATAAGAACTGAATATATATGCGTAAGAACTGAATATATATGTGTAAGAAGTGAATATATATGCATAAGAACTGAATATATTTCGAAAGAACTGAATATATATGTGTAAAAACTGAATATATATGCGTAAGAACTGAATATATATGTGTCAGAACTGAATATATATGTGTAAGAACTCAATATATATGTGTAAGAACTAAATATATATGTGTAAGAACTGAACATATATGTGTAAGAACTGAATATATATGCGTAAGAACTGCATATATGTGTAAGAACTGAATATATATGCGTAAGAACTGAATATATATGCATATTAACTGAATATATATGCGTAATAACTGAATATATATGCGTAAGAACTGAATATATATGTGTAAGAACTGAATATGTATGCGTAAGAACTGAATATATATGCATAAGTACTGAATATATATGCGTAAGAACTGAATATATATGTGTTATTACTGAATATATATGCGTTAGAACTGAATATATATGCGTAAGAACTGAATATATCTGCATAAGAACTGAACATATATGCGTAAGAACTGAATATATATGCGTAAGAAGTGAATATATATGTGTAAGAACTGAATATATATGCGTAAGAACTGAATATATATGCGTAAAAACTGAATATATATGCATAAGAACTGAATATATATGCGTAAGAACTGATTATATATGTGTTATAACTGAATATATATGCGTAAGAACTGAATATATATGCATAAGAACTAAATATATATGCGTAAGAACTGAATATATATGCGTAAAAACTGAATATATATGTGTAAGAACTGAATATATATGTGTAAGAACTGAATATATATGCGTAAAAACTGAAAATATATGCGTAAGAACTGAATATATATGTGTAAGAACTGAATATATATGTGTAAGAACTGAATATATATGCGTAAGTACTGAATATATATGTGTAACAACTAAATGAATGTGTAAGAACTTAATATATGTGCGTAAGAACTGAATATATATGCGTAAGAACTGAATATATATGTGTAAGAACTGAACATATATGCGTAAGAACTGAATATATATGCGTAAGAACTGAATATATATGCAGAAGAAATGAATATATATGCGTAAGAACTGAATATATATGTGTATGAGCTAATAATATTTGTGTAAGAACTGAATATATATGTGTAAGAACTGAATATATATGCGTAAGAACTGAATATATGTGTAAGAACTGAATATATATGTGTAAGACCTGAATATATATGCGTAAGAACTGAATATATATGCAGAAGAACTGAATATATATGCGTAAGAACTGAATATATATGTGTATGAGCTAATAATATTTGTGTAAGAACTGAATATATATGTGTAAGAACTGAATATATATGCATAAGAGCTGAATATATATGCGTAAGAACTGAATATATATGTGTAAGAACTGAATATATTTGCGTAAGAACTGAATATATATGTGTAAGAACTGAATTTATATGCGTAAGAACTGAATATATGTGTAAGAACTGAATATATATGCGTAAGAACTGAATATATATGCGTAAGAACTGAATATATATGCATAAGAACTAAATATATATGCGTAAGAACTGAATATATATGCGTAAAAACTGAATATATATGTGTAAGAACTGAATATATATGTGTAAGAACTGAATATATATGCGTAAAAACTGAAAATATATGCGTAAGAACTGAATATATATGTGTAAGAACTGAATATATATGTGTAAGAACTGAATATATATGCGTAAGAACTGAATATATATGCGTAAGAACTGAATATTTAGGCATAAGAACTGAACATATATGCGTAAGAACTGAATATATATGCGAAAGAAGTGATTATATGTGTAAGAACTGAATATATATGTGTAAGAAGTGAATATATATGCGTAAAAATTGAATATATATGCATAAGAACTGAAAATCTATGCGGAAGAACTAAATATATATGTGTAAGAACTGAATATATATGCGTAAGAACTGAATATATATGTGTAAGAACTGAATATATATGTGTAAGAACTGAATATATATATATGTTTAAGAACTGAATATATATGCGTAAGAATTAAATATATATGCGTAGGAAGTGAATAGATATGTGTAAGAACTGAATATATATGCGTAGGAACTGAATATGTATGTGTAAGAAATGAATATACGTGTAAGAACTGAATATATATGCGTAAGAACTGAATATATGTGTGTAAGAATTGAATATATATGTGTAAGAACTGAATATATATGCAGAAGAACTGAATATATATGCGTAAGAACTGAATATATATGTGTATGAGCTAATAATATTTGTGTAAGAACTGAATATATATGTGTAAGAACTGAATATATATGCGTAAGAACTGAATATATGTGTAAGAACTGAATATATATGTGTAAGAACTGAATATATATGCATAAGAACTGAATATATATGCGTAAGAACTGAATATATATCCATAAGAACTGAATATATATGCGTAAGAACTGAATATAAATAGGTAAGAACTGAATATATATGTGTAAGAACTGAATATATATGCGTAAGAACTGACTATATATGCGTAATAACTGAATATATATGTGTAAGAACTGAATATATATGTGTAAGAACTAAATGAATGTGTAAGAACTTAATATATGTGCGTAAGAACTGAATATATATGCGTAAGAACTGAATATATATGTGTAAGAACTGAACATATATGCGTAAGAACTGAATATATATGCGTAAGAACGGAATATATATGCGTAAGAACGGAATATATATGCGTAAGAATGGAATATATATGTGTAAGAACGGAATATATATGTGTAAGGAGAACTGAATATATATGTGTAACAACTGAACATATATGCGTAAAAACTGAATATATGCGTAAGAACTGAATATAAATGCGTAAGAACTGAATATATATGCGTAAGAACGGAATATATGCGTAAGAACTGATTATATGTGTGTAAGAACTGAATATATATGTGTAAGAACTGAATATATATGTGTAAGAACAATATATATGTGTAAGAACTGAATATATATGCGTAGAACTGAATATATGTGTAAGAACTGAATATATATGTGTAAGAACTGAATATATATGCATAAGAACTGAATATATATGCGTAAGAACTGAATATATATCCATAAGAACTGAATATATATGTGTAAGAACTGAATATATATGCATAAGAACTGAATATATATGCGTAAGAACTGAATATATATGCGTAAGAACTGAATATGTATGTGTAAGAAATGAATATACGTGTAAGAACTGAATATATATGCGTAAGAACTGAATATATGTGTGTAAGAATTGAATATATATGTGTAAGAACTGAATTTATATGCGTAAGAACTGAATATATATGCAGAAGAACTGAATATATATGCGTAAGAACTGAATATATATGTGTATGAGCTAATAATATTTGTGTAAGAACTGAATATATATGTGTAAGAACTGAATATATATGCGTAAGAACTGAATATATGTGTAAGAACTGAATATATATGCGTAAGAACTGACTATATATGCGTAATAACTGAATATATATGTGTAAGAACTGAATATATATGTGTAAGAACTAAACGAATGTGTAAGAACTTAATATATGTGCGTAAGAACTGAATATATATGCGTAAGAACTGAATATATATGCATAAGAACTGAATATATATGCGTAAGAATTGAATATATATGTGTTATAACTGAATATATATGCGTAAGAACTGAATATATAAGCGTAAGAACTGAATATATATGCATAAGAACTGAATATATATGCGCAAGAACTGAATATATATGTGTAAGTACTGAATATATATGCATAAGAACTGAATATATATGCGTAAGAATTGAATATATATGTGTTATAACTGAATATATATGCGTAAGAACTGAATATATAAGCGTAAGAACTGAATATATATGCATAAGAACTGAATATATATGCGCAAGAACTGAATATATATGTGTAAGTACTGAATATATATGCTTTAGAACTGAATATATATGCGTAAGAACTGAATATATATGCGTAAGAACTGAATATATATGCGTAAGAACTGAATATATATGTGTAAGAACTGAATATATATGCGTAAGAACTGAATATATGTGTAAGAACTGAATATATATGCGTAAGAACTGACTATATATGCGTAATAACTGAATATATATGTGTAAGAACTGAATATATATGTGTAAGAACTAAACGAATGTGTAAGAACTTAATATATGTGCGTAAGAACTGAATATATATGCGTAAGAACTGAATATATATGCATAAGAACTGAATATATATGCGTAAGAATTGAATATATATGTGTTATAACTGAATATATATGCGTAAGAACTGAATATATAAGCGTAAGAACTGAATATATATGCATAAGAACTGAATATATATGCGCAAGAACTGAAAATATATATGTGTAAGAACTGAACATATATGCGTAAGAACTGAATATATATGCGTAAGAACTGAATATATATGTGTATAAGCTAATAATATTTGTGTAAGAACTGAATATATATGTGTTAGAACTGAATATATATGCGTAAGAACTGAATATATGTGTAAGAACTGAATATATATGTGTAAGAACTGAATATATATGCGTAAGAACTGAATATATATGCAGAAGAACTGAATATATATGCGTAAGAACTGAATATATATGTGTATGAGCTAATAATATTTGTGTAAGAACTGAATATATATGTGTAAGAACTGAATATATATGCGTAAGAACTGAATATATGTGTAAGAACTGAATATATATGTGTAAGAACTGAATATATATGCATAAGAACTGAATATATATGCGTAAGAACTGAATATATATCCATAAGAACTGAATATATATGTGTAAGAACTGAATATATATGCATAAGAACTGAATATATATGCGTAAGAACTGAATATATATGCGTAAGAACTGAATATGTATGTGTAAGAAATGAATATACGTGTAAGAACTGAATATATATGCGTAAGAACTGAATATATGTGTGTAAGAATTGAATATATATGTGTAAGAACTGAATATATATGCGTAAGAACTGAATATATATGCAGAAGAACTGAATATATATGCGTAAGAACTGAATATATATGTGTATGAGCTAATAATATTTGTGTAGGAACTGAATATATATGTGTAAGAACTGAATATATATGCGTAAGAACTGAATATATGTGTAAGAACTGAATATATATGCGTAAGAACTGACTATATATGCGTAATAACTGAATATATATGTGTAAGAACTGAATATATATGTGTAAGAACTAAACGAATGTGTAAGAACTTAATATATGTGCGTAAGAACTGAATATATATGCGTAAGAACTGAATATATATGCATAAGAACTGAATATATATGCGTAAGAATTGAATATATATGTGTTATAACTGAATATATATGCGTAAGAACTGAATATATAAGCGTAAGAACTGAATATATATGCATAAGAACTGAATATATATGCGCAAGAACTGAATATATATGTGTAAGTACTGAATATATATGCATAAGAACTGAATATATATGTGTAAGAATTGAATATATATGTGTAATAACTGAATATATATGCGTAAGAACTGAATATATAAGCGTAAGAACTGAATATATATGCATAAGAACTGAATATATATGCGCAAGAACTGAATATATATGTGTAAGTACTGAATATATATGCTTTAGAACTGAATATATATGCGTAAGAATTGAATATATATGTGTTATAACTGAATATATATGCGTAAGAACTGAATATATAAGCGTAAGAACTGAATATATATGCATAAGAACTGAATATATATGCGCAAGAACTGAATATATATGTGTAAGTACTGAATATATATGCTTTAGAACTGAATATATATGTGTAAGAACTGAACATATATGTGTAAGAAATGAATATATATGTGTAAGAACTGAATATATATGCTTAAGAACTGAATATATATGCGTAAACTGAATATATATGCGTAAGAACTGAATATATATGCGTAAGAACTGAATATATATGCGTAAGAACTGAATATATATGTATAAGAACTGAATATATATGCGTAAGAACTGAATATATATGTGTAAGAACTGAATATATATGCGTAAGAACTGAATATATATGTGTAAGAACTGAACATATATGCGTTAGAACTGAATATATATGCATAAGAACTGAATATATATGCGTAAGAATTGAATATATATGTGTTATAACTGAATATATATGCGTAAGAACTGAATATATAAGCGTAAGAACTGAATATATATGCAAAAGAACTGAATATATATGCGCAAGAACTGAATATATATGTGTAAGTACTGAATATATAGGCTTTAGAGATGAATATATATGTGTAAGAACTGAATATATATGTGTAAGAACTGAATATATATGCGTAAGAACTGAATATATGTGTAAGAACTGAATATATATGTGTAAGAACTGAATATATATGCATAAGAACTGAATATATATGCGTAAGAACTGAATATATATCCATAAGAACTGAATATATATGCGTAAGAACTGAATATAAATAGGTAAGAACTGAATATATATGTGTAAGAACTGAATATATATGCGTAAGAACTGACTATATATGCGTAAGAACTGAATATATATGTGTAAGAACTGAATATATATGTGTTAGAACTAAATGAATGTGTAAGAACTAAATATATGTGCGTAAGAACTGAATATATATGCGTAAGAACTGAATATATATGTGTAAGAACTGAACATATATGCGTAAGAACTGAATATATATGCGTAAGAACTGAATATATATGCATAAGAACTGAATATATATGCGTAAGAATTGAATATATATGTGTTATAACTGAATATATATGCGTAAGAACTGAATATATATGCATAAGAACTGAATATATATGCGCAAGAACTGAATATATATGTGTAAATACTGAATATATATGCTTTAGAACTGAATATATATGTGTAAGAACTGAATATATATGTGTAAGAACTGAATATATATGCGTAAGAACTGAATATATGTGTAAGAACTGAATATATATGTGTAAGAACTGAATATATATGCGTAAGAACTGAATATATATGCGTAAGAACTGAATATATATGCATAATAACTAAATATATATGCGTAAGAACTGAATATATATGCGTAAGAACTGAATATATATGTGTAAGAACTGAATATATATGCGTAAGAACTGAATATATATGTGTAAGAACTGAATATATATGCGTAAGAACTGAATATATATGTGTAAGAACTGAACATATATGCGTAAGAACTGAATATATATGCGTAAGAACTGAATATATATGCATAAGAACTGAATATATATGCGTAAGAATTGAATATATATGTGTTATAACTGAATATATATGCGTAAGAACTGAATATATAAACGTAAGAACTGAATATATATGCAAAAGAACTGAATATATATGCGCAAGAACTGAATATATATGTGTAAGTACTGAATATATATGCTTTAGAGTTGAATATATATGTGTAAGAACTGAATATATATGTGTAAGAACTGAATATATATGCGTAAGAACTGAATATATGTGTAAGAACTGAATATATATGTGTAAGAACTGAATATATATGCGTAAGAACTAAATATATATGCGTAAGAACTGAATATATATGCGCAAGAACTGAATATATATGCGTAAGAAATGAATATATATGTGTAAGAACTAAATGTATGTGTAAGAACTTAATATATATGCGTAGGAACTGAATATATATGCGTAAGAACTGAATATATATGCGTAAGAACTGAATATATATGTGTAAGAACTGAACATATATGCAAGAACTGAATATATATGTGTAAGAACTGAATATATATGTGTAAGAACTGACTATATATGTGTCAGAACTGAATATATATGCGTAAGAACTGAATATATATGCGTAAGAACTGAATATATATGCATAAGAACTGAATATATATGCGTAAGAATTGAATATATATGTGTTATAACTGAATATATATGCGTAAGAACTGAATATATAAGCGTAAGAACTGAATATATATGTGTAAGTACTGAATATATATGCGTAAGAACTGAATATATGTGTAAGAACTGAATATATATGTGTAAGAACTGAATATATATGCGTAAGAACTGAATATATGTGTAAGAACTGAATATATATGTGTAAGAACTGAATATATATGCGTAAGAACTGAATATATATGCGTAAGAACTGAATATATATGTGTAAGAACTGAATATATATGTGTAAGAACTGAATATATAGGCGTAAGAACTGAATATATATGCGTAAGAAGTGAATATATATGTGTAAGAACTGAGTATATATGCGTAAGAACTGAATATATATGTAAGAACTGAATATATATGCGTAGGAACTGAATATATATGAATAAGAACTGAATATCTATGCGTAAGAACTGAATATATATGCATAAGAACTGAACATATATGCGTAAGAACTGAATATATATGCGTAAGAAGTGAATATATATGTGTTAGAACTGAATATATATTTGTAAGAACTGAATATATATGTGTAAGAACTGAATATATATGCGTAAGAAGTGAATATATGTGTAAGAACAGAATATATATGTGTAAGAACTGAATATATATGCGTAAGAACTGAATATATGTGTTAGAAGTGAATATATATGCGTAAGAAATGAATATATATGCGTAAGAACTGAATATATATGTGTAAGAACTGAATAGATATGTGTAAGAACTGAATATATATGCATAAGAACTGAATATGCATGAGAACTGAATATATATGTGTAAGAACTGAATATATATGTGTAATAACTGAATATATATGCGTAATAACTGAATATATATGCGTAAGAACTGAATATATATGCATAAGAACTGAACATATATGCGTAAGAACTGAATATATATGCGAAAGAAGTGAATATATGTGTAAGAACTGAATATATATGTGTAAGAAGTGAATATATATGCGTAAGAACTGAATATGCATAAGAACTGAATATATATTTGTAAGAACTGAATATTTATGCGTAAGAACTGAATATATGTGTGTAAGAACTGAATATATATGTGTAAGAACTGAATATATATGCGTAAGAACTGAATATATATGCGTAAGAACTGAATATATATGCATAAGTACTGACAATCTATGCGTAAGAACTGAATATATCTGTGTAAGAACTAAATATATATGCGTAAGAACTGAATAAATATGTGTAAGAACTGAATATATATGCGTAAGAACTGAATATATATATGTGTAAGAACTGAATATATATGCGTATGAATTAAATATATATGCGTAAGAAGTGAATAGATATGTGTAAGAACTGAATATATATGCGTAAGAACTGAATATGTATGTGTAAGAAATGAATATACGTGTAAGAACTGAATATATATGCGTAAGAACTGAATATATGTGTGTAAGAACTGAAAATATATGTGTAAGAACTGAATATATATGCGTAAGAACTGAATATATATGCATAAGAACTGAATATATATGCATACGAACTGAATATATATGCGCAAGAACTGAATATATATGTGTAAGAACTGAATATATATGCGTAAGAACTGAATATATATGTGAAAGAACTGAAGATATATGTGTAAGAACTGAATATATATGTGTAAGAGCTGAATATATATGTGTAAGAACTGAATATATATGCGTAAGAACTGAATATATCTGCATAAGAACTGAATATATATGCGTAAGAACTGAATATATATGCGTAAGAACTGAATGTATATGTGTAAGAACTGAATATATATGCGTTAGAACTGAATATATATGCGTAAGAGCTGAATATATATGTGTTAGAACTGAATATATACGTGTAAGAACTGAATATATATGCGTAAGAACTGAATATATATGCGTAGGTACTGAATATATATGCATAAGAACTGAATATATATGTGTAAGAACTGAATATATATGCGTAAGAACTGAATAGATATGTGTAAGAACTGAATATATATGCGTAAGAAATGAATATAATTTATATGTGTAAAAACTGAATATATATGCGTTAGAACTGAATATATATATGTTAGAACTGAATATATATGCGTAAGAACTGAATATATATGCATAAGAACTGAACATATATGCGTAAGAACTGAATATATATGTGTAAGAAGTGAATATATGTGTAAGAACTGAATATATATGTGTAAGAACTGAATATATATGCGTAAGAACTGAATATATGCATTATACCTGAATATATATGCGTTAGAACTGAATATATATGTGTTAGAACTGAATATATATGCGTAAGAACTGAATATATATGCATAAGAACTGAACATATATGTGTAAGAACTGAATATATATGCGAAAGAAGTGAATATATGTGTAAGAACTGTATATATATGTGTAAGAACTGAATATATATGTGTAAGAACTGAATATATATATGCGTAAGAACTGAATATATATGCGTAAGAACTGAATATATATGCATAAGAACTGAATATATGTGTGTAAGAACTGAATATATATGTGTAAGAAGAGAATATATATATGTGTAAGAACTGAATATATATGCGTAAGAACTGAATATATATGCGTAAGAACTGAATATATATGCGTAAGAACTGAATATATATGTGTAAGAACTGAATATATATGCGAAAGAACTGAATATATATGCATAAGAACTGAATATATATGCGTAAGAACTGAATGTGTTATAACTGAATATATATGCGTAAGAACTGAATATATATGCGTAAGAACTGAATATATATGCATAAGAACTGAATATATATGCGCAAGAACTGAATATATATGCGTAAGAACTGAATATATATGCGTAAGAATTGAATATATATGTGTAAGAATTGAATATATATGTGTAAGAACTGAATATATATGCGTAAGAACTGAATATATATGCATAAGAACTGAATATATATGCATACGAACTGAATATATATGCGCAAGAACTGAATATATATGTGTAAGAACTGAATATATATGCGTAAGAACTGTATATATATGTGTAAGAACTGAAGATATATGTGTAAGAACTGAATATATATGTGTAAGAACTAAATATATATGTGTAAGAGCTGAATATATATTTGTAAGAACTGAATATATATGCGTAAGAACTGAATATATGTGTAAGAACTGAATATATATGTGTAAGAACTGAGTATATATGTGTAAGAACTGAATATATATGCGTAAGAAATGAATATATATGCATAAAAACTGAATATATATGCGTAAGAACTGAATATATATGCGTAAGAACTGAATGTATATGTGTAAGAACTGAATATATATGCGTTAGAACTGAATATATATGTGTAAGAATTGAATATATATGTGTAAGAACTGAATATATATGCGTAAGAACTGAATATATATGTGTAAGAACTGAATATATGTGTAAGAACTAAATATATATGTGTAAGAACTGAATATATACTTGTAAGAACTGAATATATATGCGTCAGAACTGAATATATATGCGTAAGAACTGAATATATATGCATAAGAACTGAATATATATGTGTAAGAACTGAATATATATGCGTAAGAACTGAATAGATATGTCTAAGAACTGAATATATATGCGTAAGAACTGAATATAATTTATATGTGTAAAAACTGAATATATATGCGTTAGAACTGAATATATATATGTTAGCACTGAATATATATGCGTAAGAACTGAATATATATGCATAAGAACTGAACATATATGCGTAAGAACTGAATATATATGCGTAAGAAGTGAATATATGTGTAAGAACTGAATATATATGTGTAAGAACTGAATATATATGCGTTAGAACTGAATATATATGCGTAAGAACTGAATATATATGCATAAGAACTGAATATATATGCGTAAGAACTGAATATATATGCGTAAGAACTGAATATATATGCATAAGAACTGAATATATATATGTAAGAACTGAATATATATGCGTAAGAACTGAATAGATATGTGTAAGAACTGAATATATATGCGTAAGAACTGAATATATATGCGTAAGAACTGAATATATATGCGTTAGAACTGAATATATATGAGTTAGAGCTGAATATATATGCGTAAGAACTGAATAGATATGTGTAAGAACTGAATATATATGCGTAAGAAATGAATATAATTTATATGTGTAAAAAACTGAATATATATGCGTTAGAACTGAATATATATATGTTAGAACTGAATATATATGCGTAAGAACTGAATATATATGCATAAGAACTGAACATATATGCGTAAGAACTGAATATATATGCGTAAGAAGTGAATATATGTGTAAGAACTGAATATATATTTGTAAGAACTGAATATATATGCGTAAGAACTGAATATATGCATAATACCTGAATATATATGCGTTAGAACTGAATATATATGTGTTAGAACTGAATATATATGCGTAAGAACTGAATATATATGCATAAGAACTGAACATATATGTGTAAGAACTGAATATATATGCGAAAGAAGTGAATATATGTGTAAGAACTGTATATATATGTGTAAGAACTGAATATATATGTGTAAGAACTGAATATATATATGCGTAAGACATGAATATATATGCGTAAGAACTGAATATATATGCATAAGAACTGAATATATGTGTGTAAGAACTGAATATATATGTGTAAGAAGAGAATATATATATGTGTAAGAACTGAATATATATGCGTAAGAACTGAATATATATGCGTAAGAACTGAATATATATGTGTAAGAACTGAATATATATGTGTAAGAACTGAATATATATGCATAATAACTGAATATATATGCGTGAGAACTGAATATATATGCATAAGAACTGAATATGTATGCGTAAGAACTGAATATATATGTGTTATTACTGAATATATATGCGTTAGAACTGAATATATATGCGCAAGAACTGAATATATATGCATAAGAACTGAATATATATGCGTAAGAACTGAATATATATGCGTAAGAACTGAATATATATGCATAAGAACTGAATATATATATGTAAGAACTGAATATATATGCGTAAGAACTGAATATATATGAGTTAGAACTGAATATATATGCGTAAGAACTGAATAGATATGCATAAGAACTGAACATATATGCGTAAGAACTGAATATATATGCGTAAGAAGTGAATATATGTATAAGAACTGAATATATATGTGTAAGAACTGAATATATATGCGTAAGAACTAAATATATATGCATAATAACTGAATATATATGCGTTATAACTGAATATATATGCGTAAGAACTGAATATATATGCATAAGAACTGAACATATATGTGTAAGAACTGAATATATATGCGAAAGAAGTGAATATATGTGTAAGAACTGTATATATATGTGTAAGATCTGAATATATATGTGTAAGAACTGAATATATATATGCGTAAGAACTGAATATATATGCGTAAGAACTGAATATATATGCGTAAGAACTGAATATATATGTGTAAGAACTGAATATATATGTGTAAGAACTGAATATATATATGTGTAAGAACTGAATATATATGCGTAAGAACTGAATATATATGCGTAAGAACTGAATATATATGTGTAAGAACTGAATATATATGTGTCAGAACTGAATATATATGCGTAAGAACTGAATATATATGCGTAAGAACTGAATATATATGCATAAGAACTGAATATGTATGCGTAAGAACTGAATATATATGTGTTATAACTGAATATATATGCGTTAGAACTGAATATATATGCGTAAGAACTGAATATATATGCATAAGAACTGAATATATATGCGTAAGAACTGAATATATATGCGTAAGAACTGAATATATATGCATAAGAACTGAATATATATATGTAAGAACTGAATATATATGCGTAAGAACTGAATAGATATGTGTAAGAACTGAATATGTATGCGTAAGAACTGAATATATATGCGTAAGAACTGAATATATAAGCCTTAGAACTGAATATATATGAGTTAGAACTGAATATATATGCGTGAGAACTGAATAGATATGCATAAGAACTGAACATATATGCGTAAGAACTGAATATATATGCGTAAGAAGTGAATACATGTGTAAGAACTGAATATATATGTGTAAGAACTGAATATATATGCGTAAGAACTGAATATAACTGAATATATATGCGCAAGAACTGATTATATATGCGTAAGAACTGAATATATATGCGAAAGAAGTGAATATATGTGTAAGAACTGTATATATATGTGTAAGAACTGAATATATATGTGTAAGAACTGAATATATATATGCGTAAGACATGAATATATATGCGTAAGAACTGAATATATATGCATAAGAACTGAATATATGTGTGTAAGAACTGAATATATATGTGTAAGAAGAGAATATATATATGTGTAAGAACTGAATATATATGCGTAAGAACTGAATATATATGCGTAAGAACTGAATATATATGTGTAAGAACTGAATATATATGTGTAAGAACTGAATATATATGCATAATAACTGAATATATATGCGTGAGAACTGAATATATATGCATAAGAACTGAATATGTATGCGTAAGAACTGAATATATATGTGTTATTACTGAATATATATGCGTTAGAACTGAATATATATGCGCAAGAACTGAATATATATGCATAAGAACTGAATATATATGCGTAAGAACTGAATATATATGCGTAAGAACTGAATATATATGCATAAGAACTGAATATATATATGTAAGAACTGAATATATATGCGTAAGAACTGAATATATATGAGTTAGAACTGAATATATATGCGTAAGAACTGAATAGATATGCATAAGAACTGAACATATATGCGTAAGAACTGAATATATATGCGTAAGAAGTGAATATATGTATAAGAACTGAATATATATGTGTAAGAACTGAATATATATGCGTAAGAACTAAATATATATGCATAATAACTGAATATATATGCGTTATAACTGAATATATATGCGTAAGAACTGAATATATATGCATAAGAACTGAACATATATGTGTAAGAACTGAATATATATGCGAAAGAAGTGAATATATGTGTAAGAACTGTATATATATGTGTAAGATCTGAATATATATGTATAAGAACTGAATATATATATGCGTAAGAACTGAATATATATGCGTAAGAACTGAATATATATGCGTAAGAACTGAATATATATGTGTAAGAACTGAATATATATGTGTAAGAACTGAATATATATATGTGTAAGAACTGAATATATATGCGTAAGAACTGAATATATATGCGTAAGAACTGAATATATATGTGTAAGAACTGAATATATATGTGTCAGAACTGAATATATATGCGTAAGAACTGAATATATATGCGTAAGAACTGAATATATATGCATAAGAACTGAATATGTATGCGTAAGAACTGAATATATATGTGTTATTACTGAATATATATGCGTTAGAACTGAATATATATGCGTAAGAACTGAATATATATGCATAAGAACTGAATATATATGCGTAAGAACTGAATATATATGCGTAAGAACTGAATATATATGCATAAGAACTGAATATATATATGTAAGAACTGAATATATATGCGTAAGAACTGAATAGATATGTGTAAGAACTGAATATATATGCGTAAGAACTGAATATATATGCGTAAGAACTGAATATATAAGCCTTAGAACTGAATATATATGAGTTAGAACTGAATATATATGCGTAAGAACTGAATAGATATGCATAAGAACTGAACATATATGCGTAAGAACTGAATATATATGCGTAAGAAGTGAATACATGTGTAAGAACTGAATATATATGTGTAAGAACTGAATATATATGCGTAAGAACTGAATATAACTGAATATATATGCGCAAGAACTGATAATATATGCGTAAGAACTGAATATATATGCGTAAGAACTGAATATATATGTGTGAGAACTGAATATATATGCGTAAGAACTGAATATATATGCGTAAGAACTGAATATATGTGTAAGAACTGAATATATATGTGTAAGAACTGAATATATATGCGTAAGAACTGAATATATATGTGTAAGAACTATTTGTGTAATAACTGAATATATATGTGTAAGAACTAAATATATATGTGTAAGAACTAAATATATATGTGTAAGAACTGAATATATATGTGTAAGAACTGAATATATATGCGTTAGAACTGAATATATGCGTAAGAACTGAATATATATGTCTAAGAACTGAATATATATATGTAAGAACTGAATATATATGTGTAAGAACTGAATATATTATATGTGTAAGAACTGAATATATATGCGTAAGAACTGAATATATATTCGTAAGAACTGAATATATATGCGTAAGAACTGAATATATATGTGTAAGAACTGAATATATATGCGAAAGAACTGAATATATATGCATAAGAACTGAATATATATGCGTAAGAACTGAATGTGTTATAACTGAATATATGCGTAAGAACTGAATATATATGTCTAAGAACTGAATATATATGCGTAAGAACTGAATATATATGTGTAAGAACTGAATATATTATATGTGTAAGAACTGAATATATATGCGTAAGAACTGAATATATATGCGTAAGAACTGAATATATATGCGTAAGAACTGAATATATATGCGTAAGAACTGAATATATATGCATAAGAACTGAATATATATGCGCAAGAACTGAATATATATGCGTAAGAACTGAATATATATGCGTAAGAGTTGAATATATATGTGTAAGAATTGAATATATATGTGTAAGAACTGAATATATATGCGTAAGAACTGAATATATATGCATAAGAACTGAATATATATGCATACGAACTGAATATATATGCGCAAGAACTGAATATATATGTGTAAGAACTGAATATATATGCGTAAGAACTGTATATATATGTGTAAGAACTGAAGATATATGTGTAAGAACTGAATATATATGTGTAAGAACTAAATATATATGTGTAAGAGCTGAATATATATGTGTAAGAACTGAATATTTATGCGTAAGAACTGAATATATGTGTAAGAACTGAATATATATGTGTAAGAACTGAGTATATATGTGTAAGAACTGAATATATATGCGTAAGAACTGAATATATATGCATAAGAACTGAATATATATGCGTAAGAACTGAATATATATGCGTAAGAACTGAATGTATATGTGTAAGAACTGAATATATATGCGTTAGAACTGAATATATATGTGTAAGAATTGAATATATATGTGTAAGAACTGAATATATATGCGTAAGAACTGAATATATATGTGTAAGAACTGAATATATGTGTAAGAACTAAATATATATGTGTAAGAACTGAATATATACTTGTAAGAACTGAATATATATGCGTCAGAACTGAATATATATGCGTAAGAACTGAATATATATGCATAAGAACTGAATATATATGTGTAAGAACTGAATATATATGCGTAAGAACTGAATAGATATGTCTAAGAACTGAATATATATGCGTAAGAACTGAATATAATTTATATGTGTAAAAACTGAATATATATGCGTTAGAACTGAATATATATATGTTAGCACTGAATATATATGCGTAAGAACTGAATATATATGCATAAGAACTGAACATATATGCGTAAGAACTGAATATATATGCGTAAGAAGTGAATATATGTGTAAGAACTGAATATATATGTGTAAGAACTGAATATATATGCGTTAGAACTGAATATATATGCGTAAGAACTGAATATATATGCATTAGAACTGAATATATATGCGTAAGAACTGAATATATATGTGTAAGAACTGAATATATATGCGTAAGAACTGAATATATATGCGTAAGAACTGAATATATATGCGTTAGAACTGAATATATATGAGTTAGAACTGAATATATATGCGTAAGAACTGAATAGATATGCATAAGAACTGAACATATATGCGTAAGAACTGAATATATATGCGTAATAAGTGAATATATGTGTAAGAACTGAATATATATGTGTGAGAACTGAATATATATGCGTAAGAACTAAATATATATGCATAATAACTGAATATATATGCTTTATAACTGAATATATATGCGTAAGAACTGAATATATATGCGTAAGAACTGAATATAACTGAATATATATGCGCAAGAACTGAATATATATGCGTAAGAACTGAATATATATGCGTAAGAACTGAATATATATGTGTGAGAACTGAAATATATATGTGTAAGAACTGAATATATATGCGTAAGAACTGAATATATATGCGTAAGAACTGAATATATATGCATAAGAACTGAATATATATGCGGAAGAACTGAATATAAATGTGTTATAACTGAATATATATGCGTAAGAACTGAATATATATGCGTAAGAACTGAATATATATGCATAAGAACTGAATATATATGCGCAAGAACTGAATATAAATGTGTAAGAACTAAATATATATGCGTAAGAACTGAATATATATGTGTAAGGACTGAAGATATATGTGTAAGAACTGAATATATATGTGTAAGAACTAAATATATATATGTAAGAGCTGAATATATATGTGTAAGAACTGAATATATATGCATAAGAACTGAATATATGTGTAAGAACTGAATATATATGTGTAAGAACTGAGTATATATGCGTAAGAACTGAATATATATGCGTAAGAACTGAATATATATGCATAAGAACTGAATATATATGCGTAAGAATTGAATATATAAGCGTAAGAACTGAATATATATGTGTAAGAACTGAATATATATGCATAAGAACTGAATATATATGTGTAAGAACTGAATATATATGTGTAAGAACTGAATATATATGTGTAAGAACTGAATATATATGCGTAAGAACTGAATATATATGTGTAAAAACTGAATATATGTGTAAGAACTGAATATATATGTGTAAGAACTGAATATATATGTGTAAGAACTGAATATATATGCTTAAGAACTGAATATATATGCGTAAGAACTGAATATATATGCATAATAACTGAATATATATGCGTAAGAAGTGAATATATATGCATAAGAACTGAAAATATATGTGTAAGAACTGAATATATATGCGTAAGAAGTGAATATATGTGTAAGAACTGAATATATATGTGTAAGAACTAAATATATATGTGTAAGAACTGAATATATATATGCGTAAGAACTGAATATATATGCGAAAGAACTGAATATATGCGTAAGAACTGAATATATATGTGTAAGAACTGAATATATATGTGTAAGAACTGAATATATATATGTGTAAGAACTGAATACATATTCGTAAGAACTGAATATGTATGCGTAAGAACTCAATATATATGCATAAGAACTGAATATGTATGCATAAGAACTGAATATATTTGTGTTATTACTGAATATATATGCGTTAGAACTGAATATATATGCGTAAGAACTGAATATATATGCATAAGAACTGAATATATATGCGCAAGAACTGAATATATATGTGTAAGAACTGAATATATATGTGTAAGAACTGAATATATATGTGTGAGAACTGAATATATATCTGAATATATATGTGTAAGAACTGATTATATATGTGTACGAACTGAATATATATGCGTAAGAACTGAATATATATGCATAAGAACAAAATATATGTGTAAGATCTGAATATATATGCGTAAGAACTGAATATATATGTGTAAGAACTGAATATATATGTGTAAGAACTGAATATATATGTGTAAGAACTGAATATATATGCGTAAGAAGTGAATATATATGTGTAAGAACTGAATATATATGTGTTATAACTGAATATATATGCGTAATAACTGAATATATATGCGTAAGAACTGAATATATATGCATAAGAACTGAATATATATGCGCAAGAACTGAATATATATGTGTAAGAACTGAATATATATGTGTAAGAAATGAATATATATGTGTGAGAACTGAATATATATCTGAATATATATGTGTAAGAACTGTTTATATATGTGTAAGAACTGAATATATATGTGTAAGAACTGAACATATATTTGTAAGAACTGAATATATATGTGTAAGAACTGAATATATATGCGTAAGAAGTGAATATATATGTGTAAGAACTGAATATATATGCGTAAGAACTGAATATATATGTGTAAGAACTGAATATATATTTGTAAGAACTGAATATATATGCGTAAGAACTGAATATATATGCGTAAGAACTGAATATATATGCGTAAGAACTGAATATATATATGTGTAAGAACTGAATATATATGCGAAAGAACTGAATATATATGTGTAAGAAATGAATATATATGCGTAAGAAATGAATATATATGTGTAAGAATTGAATATTTATGCGTAAGAACTGAATATATATGCGTACAAACTGAATATATATGCGTAAGAACTGAATATAAATATGTAAGAACTGAATATATGTGTGTAAGAACTGAATATATATGTGTAAGAACTGAATATATATATGTGTGAGAACTGAATATATATCTGAATATATATGTGTAAGAACTGATTATATATGTGTACGAACTGAATATATATGCGTAAGAACTGAATATATATGCATAAGAACAAAATATATGTGTAAGATCTGAATATATATGCGTAAGAACTGAATACATATGTGTAAGAACTGAATATATATGTGTAAGAACAGAATATATAGTGTAAGAACTGAATATATATGCGTAAAGAAGTGAATATATATGTGTAAGAACTGAATATATATGTGTATAACTGAATATATATGCGTAATAACTGAATATATATGCGTAAGAACTGAATATATATGCATAAGAACTGAATATATATGCGCAAGAACTGAATATATATGTGTAAGAACTGAATATATATGTGTAAGAACTGAATATATATGTGTGAGAACTGAATATATATCTGAATATATATGTGTAAGAACTGATTATATATGTGTAAGAACTGAATATATATGTGTAAGAACTGAACATATATTTGTAAGAAATGAATATATATGTGTAAGAACTGAATATATATGCGTAAGAAGTGAATATATATGTGTAAGAACTGCATATATATGCATAAGAATTGAATATATATGCGCAAGAACTGAATATATATGTGTAAGAACTGAATATATATGTGTAAGAACTGAATATATATGTGTGAGAACTGAATATATATCTGAATATATATGTGTAAGAACTGATTATATATGTGTAAGAACTGAATATATATGTGTAAGAACTGAACATATATTTGTAAGAACTGAATATATATGTGTAAGAACTGAATATATATGCGTAAGAAGTGAATATATATGTGTAAGAACTGAATATATATGCGTAAGAACTGAATATATATGTGTAAGAACTGAATATATATTTGTAAGAACTGAATATATATGCGTAAGAACTGAATATATATGCGTAAGAACTGAATATATATGCGTAAGAACTGAATATATATGCGTAAAAACTGAATATATATGTGTAAGAACTGAATATATATGCGAAAGAACTGAATATATATGTGTAAGAAATGAATATATATGCGTAAGAAATGAATATATATGTGTAAGAATTGAATATTTATGCGTAAGAACTGAATATATATGCGTACAAACTGAATATATATGCGTAAGAACTGAATATAAATGTGTAAGAACTGAATATATGTGTGTAAGAACTGAATATATATGTGTAAGAACTGAATATATATGCGTAAGAACTGAATATATATGCGCAAGAACTGAATATATATGTGTAAGAACTAAATATATAAGTGTAAGAACTAAATATATATATGTAGGAACTGAATATATATGTGTAAGAACTGAATATATATGCGTCAGAACTGAATATATGCGTAAGAACTGAATATATATGCGTAAGAACTGAATATATATGTGTTATAACTGAATATATATGCGTAAGAACTGAATATATATGCGTAAGAACTGAATATGCATAAGAACTGAATATAAATGCGTAAGAACTGAATATATATGTGTAAGAACTGAATATATATGCGTAAGAACTGAATATATATGCGTAAGAACTGAATATATATGCATAATAACTGAATATATATGCGTAAGAACTGAATATATATGCGTAAGAACTGAATATATATGTGTAGTACTGAATATATATGCGTAAGAACTGAATATATATGTGTAAGAACTGAATATTTATGTGTAACAACTGAATATATATGCGTAAGAACTGAATATATGTGTAAGAACTCAATATATATGTGTAAGAATTGAATATATATGCGTAAGAACTGAATATATATGCGTAAGAACTGAATATATATGCATAATAACTGAATATATATGCGTAAGAACTGAATATATATGTGTAAGAACTGAATATATATGCGTAAGAACTGAATATATATGTGTAAGAACTGAATATATATCTGTAAGAACTGAATATATATGTGTAAGAACTGAATATATATGCGTAAGAACTGAATATATATGTGTAAGAACTGAATATATGTGTAAGAATTGAATATATATGTGTAAGAACTGAATATATATGTGTAAGAACTGAATATATATGCTTAAGAACTGAATATATATGCGTAAGAACTGAATATATATGCATAATAACTGAATATATATGCGTTAGAACTGAATATATATGTGTAAGAACTGAATATATATGCGTAAGAAGTGAATATATACGCATAAGAACTGAAAATATATGTGTAAGAACTGAATATATATGCGTAAGAAGTGAATATATGTGTAAGAACTGAATATATATGTGTAAGAACTAAATATATATGTGTAAGAACTGAATATATATATGCGTAAGAACTGAATATATATGCGTAAGAACTGAATATATGCGTAAGAACTGAATATATATGTGTAAGAACTGAATATATATGTGTAAGAACTGAATATATATATGTGTAAGAACTGAATACATATTCGTAAGAACTGAATATGTATGCGTAAGAACTGAATATTTATGCATAAGAACTGAATATGTATGCATAAGAACTGAATATATTTGTGTTATTACTGAATATATATGCGTTAGAACTGAATATATATGCGTAAGAACTGAATATATATGCATAAGAACTGAATATATATGCATGAAAATTGAATATATATGCGTAGGAACTGAATATATATGTGTTATAAACTGAATATATATGCGTAATAACTGAATATATATGCGTAAGAACTGAATATATATGCATAAGAACTGAATATATATGCGCAAGAACTGAATATATATGTGTAAGAACTGAATATATATGTGTAAGTACTGAATATATATGTGTGAGAAATGAATATATATCTGAATATATATGTGTAAGAACTGAATATATATGTGTAAGAACTGAATATATATGTGTAAGAACTGAACATATATTGTAAGAACTGAATATATATGTGTAAGAACTGAATATATATGCGTAGAAGTGAATATATATGTGTAAGAACTGAATATATATGCGTAAGAACTGAATATATATGTGTAATAACTAAATATATAATTGTAAGAACTGAATATATATGCGTAAGAACTGAATATATATGCGTAAGAACTGAATATATATGCCTAAGAACTGAATATATATGCGTAAGAACTGAATATATATGTGTAAGAACTGAAAATATATGCGAAAGAACTGAATATATATGTGTAAGAAATGATGTATATGCGTAAGAACTGAATATATATGTGTAAGAATTGATATTTATGCGTAAGAACTGAATATATATACGTACAACTGAATATATATGCGTAAGAACTGAATATAAATGTGTAAGAACTGAATATATGTGTGTAAGAACTGAATATATATGTGTAAGAACTGAATATATATGCGTAAGAACTGAATATATATGCGTAAGAACTGAATATATATGCGTAAGATCTGAATATATATGCGTAAGAACTGAATATATATGCATAAGAACTTAACATATATGCGTAAGAACTGAATATATATGCGTAAGAAGTGAATATATGTGTAAGAACTGAATATATATGTATAAAAACTGAATAAATATGTGTAAGAACTGAATATATATGTGTAAGAACTGAATATATATGCGTAAGAAGTATATATATATGTGTAAGAACTGAATATATATGCGTAAGAACTGAATATATATGTGTAAGAACTGAATATATATGTATAAGAACTGAATATATATGTGTAAGAACTGAATTATAATGCGTAAGAACTGAATATATATGCAAAGAACTGAATATATATGTGTAAGAACTGAATATATATGTGTAAGACTGAATATATATGCGTAAGAACTGAATATATATGCGTAAGAACTGAATATATATGCGTAAGAACTGAATATATATGTGGTAAGAACTGAGTATGTATGCGTAAGAACTGAATATATATGCATAAGAACTGAATATATATGCGTAAGAACTGAATATATATGTGTTATTACTGAATATATATGCGTTAGAACTGGATATATATGCATAAGAACTGAATATATATGCATAAGAACTGAACATATATGCGTAAGAACTGAATATATATGCGTAAGAAGTGAATATATATGTGTAAGAACTGGAAATATATATGCGTAAGAACTGAATATATATGCGTAAGAACTGAATATATATGTGTTATTACTGAATATATATGCGTTAGAACTGAATATATATGCATACGAACTGAATATATATGCATAAGAACTGAACATATATGCGTAAGAACTGAATATATATGCGTAAGAAGTGAATATATATGTGTAAGAACTGAATATATATGCGTTAGAACTGAATATATGCGTAAGAACTGAATATATATGCGTAAGAAGTGAATATATGTGTAAGAACTGAATATATATGCGTAAGAACTGAATATATATGCGTAAGAACTGAATATATATGCATAATAACTGAATATATAAGCGTAAGAACTGAATATATATGTGTTATAACTGAATATATATGCGTAAGAACTGAATATATATGCGTAAGAACTGAATATATATGCATAAAAACTGAATATATTTGCGCAAGAACTGAATATATATGTGTAAGAACTGAATATAGATGCTTAAGAAGTGAATATATATGTGTAAGAACTGAATATATATGTGTAAGAACTCAATATATATGTGTAAGAACTAAATATATATGTGTAAGTACTGAATATATATGTGTAAGAACTGAATATATATGCATAATAACTGTATATATATCCGTAAGAACTGAATATATATCCGTAAGAACTGAATATAAATGTGTAAGAACTGAATATATATGTGTTATAACTGAATATATATGTGTAAGAATTGAATTATATATGTGTAAGAACTGAATATATATGTGTAAGAACTGAATATATATATGTGTAAGAACTGATATATATGCGTAAGAACTGAATATATATGCGTAAGAACTGAATATATATGCGTAAGAACTGAATATATATGCGTAAGAACTGAATATATATGTGTAAGAACTGAATATATATGCGTAAGACTGAATATATATGCGTAAGAACTGAATATTTATGCATAAGAACTGAACGTATATGCGTAAGAACTGAATATATATGTGTTATAACTGAATATATATGCGTAAGAACTGAATATATATGCGTAAGAACTGAATATGCATAAGAACTGAATATAAATGCGTAAGAACTGAATATATATGTGTAAGACTGAATATATATGCGTAAGAACTGAATATTTATGTGTAAGAACTGAATATATATGCGTAAGAACTGAATATATGTGTAAGAACTCAATATATATGTGTAAGAATTGAATATATATGCGTAAGAACTGAATATATATGCGTAAGAACTGAATATATATGCATAATAACTGAATATATATGCGTAAGAACTGAATATATATGCGTAAGAACTGAATATATATGTGTAGTTCTGAATATATATGCGTAAGAACTGAATATATATGTGTAAGAACTGAATATATATGTGTAACAACTGAATATATATGTGTAAGAACTGAATATATATATGCGCAAGAACTGAATATATATATGTGTAAGAACTGAATATATAATGCGTAAGAACTGAATATATATGCTTAAGAACTGAATATATATGCGTAAGAACTGAATATATATGTGTAAGAACTGAATATATATGTGTAAGAATTGAATATATATGCGTAAGAACCTGAATATATATGCGTAAGAACAGAATATTTATGCATAAGAACTGAACATATATGCGTAAGAACTGAATATATATGTGTTATAACTGAATATATATGCGTAAGAACTGAATATATATGCGTAAGAACTGAATATGCATAAGAACTGAATATAAATGCGTAAGAACTGAATATATATGTGTAAGAACTGAATATATATGCGTAAGAACTGAATATATATGCGTAATAACTGAATATATATGCATAATAACTGAATATATATGCGTAAGAACTGAATATATATGCGTAAGAACTGAATTATATGTGTAGTACTGAATATATATGCGTAAGAACTGAATATATATGTGTAAGAACTGAATATTTATGTGTAAGAACTGAATATATATGCGTAAGAACTGAATATATGTGTAAGAACTCAATATATATGTGCAAGAATTGAATATATACGCTAAGAACTGAA
Organism: Cyrtodaria siliqua; assembly: GCA_037043455.1. Lineage (NCBI taxonomy): Eukaryota > Metazoa > Mollusca > Bivalvia > Adapedonta > Hiatellidae > Cyrtodaria > Cyrtodaria siliqua. The sequence goes on along the minus strand of JAWPHD010016184.1, from coordinate 2,484 downwards.
TATATATGCGTAAGAACTGAATATATATGTGTAGTACTGAATATATATGCGTAAGAACTGAATATATATGTGTAAGAACTGAATATATATGTGTAAGAACTGAATATATATGTGTAAGAACTGAATATATATATACGCAAGAACTGAATATATATGCGTAAGAACTGATATATATGCGTAAGAACTGAATATATATGTGTAAGAACAGAAATATATATGTGTAAGACTGAATATATATGCGTAAGAACTGAAATATATGTGTAAGAACTGAATATATATGTGTAAGAACTGAATATATATGTGTAAGAACTGAATATATATGCGTAAGAACTGAATATATATGCGTAAGAACTGAATATATATGCATTATAACTGAATATATATGCGTAAGAACTGATATATATGTGTTATTACTGAATATATATGCGTTATAACTGAATATATTTGCGTAAGAACTGAATATATATGGATAAGAACTGAACATATATGCGTAAGAACTGAATATATATGCGTAAGAAGTGAATATATATGTGTAAGAACTGAATATATATGCGTAAGAACTGAATATATATGCATAAGAACTGAACATATATGCATAAGAACTGAATATATATGCGTAAGAACTGAATATATATGTGTTATAACTGAATAAATATGCGTAAGAACTGAATATATATGCGTAAGAACTGAATATGTATGCATAAGAACTGAATATATTTGCGCAAGACTGAATATATATGTGTAAGAACTGAATATATATGCGTAAGAAGTGAATATATATGTGTAAGAACTGAATATACATGTGTAAGAACTCAATATATATGTGTAAGAACTAAATATATATGTGTAAGAACTGAATATATATGTGTAAGAACTGAATATATATGCGTAAGAACTGAATATATGTGTAAGAACTGAATATATATCTGTAAGAATTGAATATATATGCGTAGGAACTGAATATATATGCGTAAGAACTGAATATATATGCATAATAAATGATTATATATGCGTAAGACTGAAATATATATGCGTAAGAACTGAATATTTATGTGTAAGAACTGAATATATATGTGTTATAACTGAATATAAATGTGTAAGAACTGAATATATATGTGTAAGAACTGAATATATATGTGTAAGAACTGAATATATATATGTGTAAGACTGAATATATATGCGTAAGAAGTGAATATATATGCGTAAGAACTGAATATGTATGCGTAAGAACTGAATATATATGTGTAAGAACTGAATATATATGTGTAAGAACTGAATATATATGCGTAAGAACTGAATATATATGCGTAAGAACTGAATATTTATGCATAAGAACTGAGTGTATATGCGTAACAACTGAATATATATGTGTTTATAACTGAATATATATGCGTAAGAACTGAATATATATGCGTAAGAACTGAATATATATGTGTAATTACTGAATATATATATGTGTAAGAACTGAATATATATGCGTAAGAACTGAATATATATGCGTAAGAACTGAATATATATGTGTAAGAACTGAATATATATATGTGTTAGAACTGAATATTTATGCGTAAGAACTGAATATATATGCGTAAGACTGAATATATATGTGTAAGAACTGAATATATATGTGTAATAACTGAATATATATGCGTAAGAACCGGATATGCATAAGAACTGAATATATATGCGTAAGAACTGAATATATATGTGTAATACTGAATATATATGCGTAAGAACTGAATATTTATGTGTAAGAACTGAATTCATATGCGTAAGAACTGAATATATATGCGTAAGAACTGATTATATATGTGTAAGAACTGAATATATATGTGTAATAACTGAATATATATGTGTAAGAACTGAATATATATGCATAAGAACTGAATATATTTGCGCAAGAACTGAATATATATGTGTAAGAATTCAATATATATGCGTAAGAAGTGAATATATATGTGTAAGAACTCAATATATATGTGTAAGAACTCAATATATATGTGTAACAACTAAATATATATGTGTAACAGCTGAATATATATGTGTAAGAACTGAATATATATGCGTAAGAACTGAATATATGTGTAAGAACTGAATATATATGTGTAAGAATTGAATATATATGCGTAAGACTGAATATATATGCGTAAGAACTGAATATGTATGCATAATAACTGAATATATATGCGTAAGAACTGAATATATATGCATAAAAACTGAATATATATGTGTAGAACTGAATATATATGTGTTTTAACTGAATATATATGTTTAAGAACTCAATATATATGTGTAAGAACTGAATATATATGTGTAAGAACTGAATATATATGCGTAAGAACTGAATATGTATGCATAAGAACTGAATGTATATGCGTATGAACTGAATATATATGCGTAAGAACTGATATATATGTGTAGAACTGAATATATAAGTGTAAGAATTGAATATATATGCGTAAGATCTGAATATATATGCGTAAAAAC
>JAWPHD010016183.1:0-51205 GCA_037043455.1 Cyrtodaria siliqua | reverse complement strand
TGCATACATGGGGCTTGTTAATGCATATGCAGTCATTCTCTCTATTGGCTGTATTTTAGAGTCTTGCATACATGGAGCTTGTTAATGCATATGCAGTCATACTCTCTATTGGCTGTATTTTAGAGTCATGCATACATGGGGCTTGTTAATGCATATGCAGTAATACTCTCTATTGGCTGTATTTTAAAATCTTGCATACATGGGGCTTGTTAATGCATATGCAGTCATACTCTCTATTGGCTGTATTTTAGAGTCATGCATACATGGGGCTTGTTAATGCATATGCAGTAATACTCTCTATTGGCTGTATTTTAAAATCTTGCATACATGGGGCTTGTTAATGCATATGCAGTAATACTCTCTGTTGGCTGTATTTTAGGGTCATGCATACATGGGGCTTGTTAATGCATATGCAGTAATACTCTCTATTGGCTGTATTTTAGAGTCTTGCATACATGGAGCTTGTTAATGCATATGCAGTCATACTCTCTATTGGCTGTATTTTAAAATCTTGCATACATGGGGCTTGTTAATGCATATGCAGTCATACTCTCTATTGGCTGTATTTGAGAGTCTTGCATACATGAGGCTTGTTAATGCATATGCAGTCATTCTCTCTACTGGCTGTATTTTAAAATCTTGCATACATGGGGCTTGTTAATGCATATGCAGTCATACTCTCTATTGGCTGTATTTTAGAGTCTTGCATACATGGGGCTTGTTAATGCATATGCAGTCATTCTCTCTATTGGCTGTATTTTAGAGTCTTGCATACATGGAGCTTGTTAATGCATATGCAGTCATACTCTCTATTGGCTGTATTTTAGAGTCTTGCATACATGGGGCTTGTTAATGCATATGCAGTCATTCTCTCTATTGGCTGTATTTTAGAGTCTTGCATACATGGAGCTTGTTAATGCATATACAGTCATACTCTCTATTGGCTGTATTTTAAAGTCTTGCATACATGGAGCTTGTTAATGCGTATGCAGTAATACTCTCTATCGGCTGTATTTTAGAGTCTTGCATACATGGGGCTTGTTAATGCATATGCAGTAATACTCTCTATTGGCTGTATTTTAGAGTCATGCATACATGGGGCTTGTTAATGCATATGCAGTCATACTCTCTATTGGCTGTATTTTAGAGTCTTGCATACATGAGGCTTGTTAATGCATATGCAGTCATTCTCTCTACTGGCTGTATTTTAAAATCTTGCATACATGGGGCTTGTTAATGCATATGCAGTCATTCTCTCTATTGGCTGTATTTTAGAGTCTTGCATACATGGGGCTTGTTAATGCATATGCAGTCATTCTCTCTATTGGCTGTATTTTAGAGTCTTGCATACATGGAGCTTGTTAATGCATATGCAGTCATTCTCTCTATTGGCTGTATTTTAGAGTCTTGCATACATGGGGCTTGTTATATGCATATGCAGTCATACTCTCTATTGGCTGTATTTTAGAGTCTTGCATACATGGGGCTTGTTAATGCATATGCAGTCATTCTCTCTATTGGCTGTATTTTAAAATCTTGCATACATGGGGCTTGTTAATGCATATGCAGTCATACTCTCTATTGGCTGTATTTTAGAGTCTTGCATACATGGGGCAGCTTGTTAATGCATATGCAGTCATACTCTCTATTGGCTGTATTTTAGAGTCTTGCATACATGGAGCTTGTTAATGCATATGCAGTCATACTCTCTATTGGCTGTATTTGAGAGTCTTGCATACATGGGGCTTGTTAATGCATATGCAGTCATTCTCTCTATTGGCTGTATTTTAAAGTCTTGCATACATGGAGCTTGATAATGCATATGCAGTCATACTCTCTATTGGCTGTATTTTAGAGTCTTGCTTACATGGAGCTTGTTAATGCATATGCAGTAATACTCTCTATTGGCTGTATTTTAAAATCTTGCATACATGGGGCTTGTTAATGCATATGCAGTCATACTCTCTATTGGCTGTATTGAGTCTTGCATACACGAGGCTTGTTAATGCATATGCAGTCATTCTCTGTATTGGCTGTATTTTAAAATCTTGCATACATGGGGCTTGTTAAGGCATATGCAGTCATTCTCTCTATTGGCTGTATTTTAGAGTCTTGCATACATGGGGCTTGTTAATGCATATGCAGTCATACTCTCTATTGGCTGTATTTGAGAGTCTTGCATACATGGGGCTTGTTAATGCATATGCAGTCATTCTCTCTATTGGCTGTATTTTAAAATCTTGCATACATGGGGCTTGTTAATGCATATGCAGTCATACTCTCTATTGGCTGTATTTGAGAGTCTTGCATACATGGGGCTTGTTAATGCATATGCAGTCATTCTCTCTATTGGCTGTATTTTAAAGTCTTGCATACATGGAGCTTGTTAATGCATATGCAGTCATACTCTCTATTGGCTGTATTTGAGAGTCTTGCATACATGGGGCTTGTTAATGCATATGCAGTCATTCTCTCTATTGGCTGTATTTTAAAATCTTGCATACATGGAGCTTGTTAATGCATATGCAGTAATACTCTCTATTGGCTGTATTTGAGAGTCTTGCATACATGGGGCTTGTTAATGCATATGCAGTCATACTCTCTATTGGCTGTATTTGAGAGTCTTGCATACATGGGGCTTGTTAATGCATATGCAGTCATTCTCTCTATTGGCTGTATTTTAAAGTCTTGCATACATGGAGCTTGTTAATGCATATGCAGTAATACTCTCTATTGGCTGTATTTTAGAGTCATGCCTACGTTAAGCGAGCGGAGGCAGAGGATATAGACATCGGCAACTGGGTCTGCAAGATGATGAATATCAAGCCATCCAGTAGGAGCTGAGAACAAAACATTCCACGGCGCTCATACTGATATATCACCATGACAGCAACATTATGGAATATTGAAATTCACATTGTTTCAGGCTTATATTGATGTAATTGCAAACTGCCATAATATCAGGTGAAAATTGATATCATATCCCATTGATATTGACGTGATATCAATCACATTGACATGCTGTTAGACCTTTAAGAATTATCAGGTCAGTATTCACATGGACATGATGCCATGGTAAATAAGGTCATATCAACATGATATTGGGCTGAAATGGTCATGAATGGTATTTTGTTGATCATAATATTGTTCTTGACATCATATCAGGTCGATTTAGCGTTGATATAAAATCATATCGTAATGCCGATAGTGAAATGATCTAAAACAGGGCAGCAACAACAGTAAGATGTGGTCATACGTAAATTTGAAGCATAAAGAAATAAATGTTTATATTAATGCAATATTGATATTTGTAGTAACGAGTACCAGTATAGGTTGTTTTGAACTCTGCAAGAAATTTGTTCAATTATGTTATGGTTGAAATATTTTAATATATTACTTTTATTAACTTTTGCATTTTTTGCCGAGGAGGTACTTTGCTTACTGTGTATATGTTGTTAATATTCAGGCTGTTATTAAAAGAGGAAAAGTCTGTGTTAAGGTTTTTATAGGCTACAGTATACCAATTTCTTTGTTTTGAACTTATGCAATACAACGTGATATACAGATACCATTTAACTGCAAGAAACACCTGCAAAACAAATCTAAAACTTGCATTATAAATCTAATGACAGGAAATTTCTATCGTGTTCTATCTTCGAGTGTGATGTAAAATACTTGAAATGTTTTAACATAGGCAGCGAAAAGGATTTGGTTGAATGTCTAGTCATTGCCTTTCATAACTCCCAACTAGAAGTTTTGAACACAATCTTAGCACATTATTGCAAACAAAGGCAACTAATGGGAAGGAGTGTTCCAAAAGTTGTATTACATATATTTTATTGATCTTGATCCATTATACATTCTTGAATACATGTACATCATGGGATCATTTATGTGACCGGCATTAAATATTAAAATGAGATGCTGTTTTGCTTTCTTTATTCATAAAATATAAAGGAGATTGAAAGTGAAATCTGCTTATGTTTTGTAACCATATCAGGTTTGCATGATGAAAAAATGTTTTGACTTGCACTGTCTGGAATAATGCATGATATTGTTAGGTTGATACCTTGTTTTTATGACGACCTTGGATTTCTTAAAAATTAAAATATACTCCTCAAAATAATTTATCATGCAGATATGCACTTTTCTGCCTAATAATGGGGTGACCTAATAAAATTTGCTTTATTAGGCAAGTTGACCAGTAAAGCAAATGAATGAGGAATCCCTCGGCGTTTATTGTACGTAACGTTATCTGACGTCATGCACGTAACGTTGCCTGATGTCATAAAACAAACAAAAAACAACATGGCGGCATCCTCGATTAGCGTAACATTCTGAGAAATAGGTAATAATAGTAATTCATACAGAAAATGTGGATAATCTACACGATAAATAGAATATTATGTCAGTGCCTTTTTACTATCAAGTTTATTAGGCTCGGCACGAAAACGAAGAATGGCTCCTCGCCATTCTTCTTTTCTAAGCCTCGCCTAATAAACTAGATAGTAAAAGGCACTGACATAATATTCTATATTTAAGGACCACAAAAATTACTTAATCTTTAATAGCATGGATTTCATATTCATATCAAAAGTTAATACACGTGTGTAATGTAACACTTGTAAAAGAATACAACTAAACTTAAAAATTCTAAAAAGACAGTAAACTGTTTAATTGCAGCACTTTAAAAAAAAAAAAATTCTAAACAAGGTCCTTAAATTATTTTAAGGAGTTTACTTAGCCTCGTCCGTCGGAAGGGGACGTAAACCGGGCGGTCCCGTGTATCGGTCTATCCTCCGAGCACGTTAAAGAACCATAGGAATCTATTCGATAATAAGAGTAGGGCAGGTTCTCGGATTCCTATGTATCCTTCCCCTCTCTCTGGGGCGGCTCTAAATAACCTATACTGTGTTGATGAGCCGTTAAACAACATTCAATTACAATGAATCCATGCTAGAACACTTCATGACATATACACACATTGATGCTACCCACCGCCAGAAACAAGGTGACTCCAAGTGGCAAAGAAAGCTTGGTTAACTTGGTTAAAGTTGATTTCAACTGACTTAATGGCGCTGGCTGTGTAGTTAATAGTGTTTACTATGAAGGGAGCATCATTTCCAGTAATGGAAGCCACCAGATGTGTCACTTTTGTCCCGTGCATTCTTATTCATGCCGATCAAATCCATAAGAATATTAAGTCCTTCACACCGTTCATTTTAAATTGATGTCATATATTTGTCTGCACATTAAAGGTAGTTAATCTCAGTCATAAGTATTTGATCAGTTGGTTACATTATATTTCCGTGTCATTTAACTTGATTGAAATGTACCTTGAATAACTGTGTTCAACCAGTAAACAAGCTTCCTTGAAACAAGATAAATTATACAAGGGATTTCAGTGACATTTCTATAATTTCAACAAAAAAAACAAATCTGTTGCCATTGCTGCTGTTAACTTGTAATTTATTTCTAAACCTAAATATTTACTTGTTAACATTCATCTGTTCATGAAAACATTTGCAACATTAAGTGTAATTGATATTAGACCAAAATTATAATGATGTGCTTCCGTACATATTGCTACCAAACCCAATATATGTTTGTTTAATGATGTCGAGTGCTGTTAATGTTAATTTTAAAGGGACACACAGCAATCTTGAAGTATTGTCAAGCGATAAAAATTGCGTCTCATTTATTTATCCAGTATTATTTTGACAACTTGTTTGCATATAATTAAATAATATTTTTAGTTTGCATTTGTTTTTCTTATTCTACCGTAGGTTTAGATATATTGTTGGTGCACTTTAATCAACAGTTAGATATATGCACAAACAGCTTGCTTTACACTTCTTATAATTAATGATTAGATAAATGTATGTAGAAAAACTAACGGGATGTTATGAGTTTTTAAAAAATCATGATTGCCATGTGTCCTTTTAACTTCTCCTGCAACTTTGTTCAAAGTTTTGGAAATAAGCATGTCAAACATTGTGTTGTATCTACACCGCTGCCACGTTGATCAAGGCAGTACCATCAGGCAGGTTTGTTTCTGTGAATTATTTGCTTGGGTAAACCCACAAATGGGATGTATTACAGTAGTGTTGTCTGTACGTCCGTATATAAACAATTTCTCATTCCACTCGGTCTACATGTTTCTGACAGTTGATTTATGTATCAGACAGTTTCCTATACCTTTTCCTTTACATAATAATTTGTTTTATGTTGGTCTAGTTATACAAATGTCTATCCCATGATGGATGGGTGTCTGCTGATGCATTTTAATAGTGATATATTTTCCTGTCGATTATAACGAGATGTTTTAAGCTTGGCTTATAGTATGCTTGTATAAGAATGATCAATTTGTTACCGAGCAACTCTGCAGTTCTGCAGGTAAGAAAGTTCTACATCTCCGAGGAACTTTTTTTATATATATAAATACTTGCTTTTTGATTGCATAATAGTTGTTAAAGTTTGTGTGTATATTTTGGGCATATTTAAATATTAATCTGAAAATTAATATTCAGGTGCAGTGAAATATTTTGTGTTGGAGAATTATTTGGTTTTTGATATGCAGTCTCCAACAACAGATTCTTCATCTTGACGCCCCGTGTGGTTCCCGGGCCAGAATAGGGCCACTGCTTATCCAGGTAGAGAGGTAAAATACACCTGAATTCATATTCATTGTGTCATTTTTGCCATGTTCATTAAAGGTCATCATCATCAATGGTCTCTTAATAGAGATTACCTTCACACAAATGGTCTCTTTACAGAGGTGACTTTCACACAAATGGCCTCTTTACAGAGATGACCTTCACTCAAATGGTCTCTTAACAGAGGTGACTTTCACACAAATGGCCTCTTAACAGAGATGACCTTCACACAAATGGTCTCTTAACAGAGGTGACTCACACAAATGGCCTCTTAACAGAGATGACCTTCACTCAAATGGTCTCTTAACAGAGGTGACTTTCACACAAATGGTCTCAACAGACCTTCACACAAATGGTCTCTTAACAGAGATGACCTCCACACAAATGGTATCTTAATAGAGGTGACCTTCTCACAAATGGTGTCTTAACAGACCTTCACACAGTCTCTCAACAGAGATGACCTTCATACAGATGGTCTCTTTATAGAGGTGACCTTAAATGGACACATGGCGAATCTTAATGGTCTCAACAGACCTTCACATAAATGGTCTCTTAACAGAGATGACCTTCACACAAATGGTGTCTTAATAGAGGTGACCTTCTCACAAATGGTCTCTTAACAGAGATGACCTTCACACAAATGGTGTCTTAATAGAAGTGACCTTCTCACAAATGGTCTTTTAATAGAGGTGACCTTCTCACAAATGGTCTCTTAATAGAGGTGACCATCACACAAATGGTCTCTCAACAGAGATGACCTTCATACAGATGGTCTCTTTATAGAGGTGACCTTAAGGGACACATGGCAAATCTTAATAGAGGTGACCTTCACACAAATGGTCTCTTAACAGAGATGACCTTCGTACAGATGGCCTCTTAATAGACCTTCACACAAATGGTCTCTTTATAGAGGTGACCTTCACACAAATGGTCTTAATAGAGGTGACCTTCACACAAATGGTCTCTTAATAGAGGTGACCTTCACACAAATGGTCTCAACAGGCCTTCACACAAATGGTCTCTTAATAGAGGTGACATTCACACAAATGGTCTTTTAATAGAGGTGACCTTCACACAAATGGTCTCTTAACAGAGGTGACCTTCACACAAATGGTCTCTTTATAGAGGTGACCTTCACATAAATGGTCTCTTAACAGAGATGACCTTCATACAGATTGTCTCTTAACAGGTGACCTTCATACAGATGACCTCTTTATAGAGGTGACCTTAAAGGGACACATGACGAATCTTGAAGTTTTTGTTAGAATTGATTTTTCAGTTTTCTTCATTATTTTACCATAGGTTTAAATATATTATTGGTGTTAATTATCCAACCATTAGTAGTATGCAAAAGTAAATTGCTTTGAACTATAAATGAAACTAATCGCCGCCATATGTCACCTAACATTTACTAAAAATGACGTAAAACACCATTGCAATTGAACTATAAATGACATGAGTTTAAAAAAAATCAAAATTGCCGTGTGTCCATTTAATACAGAAGGCCTCTAAATAAGTGAGACATTCATACAATTTTAGCATCATAATACAGGTAACCTCTATACAAAATGCCTCTTGAAAGAGGTGACCACTTTCGCATGTTTGACTGTAATTATCAAATACTAGTAAGGCAAACTATGTTTTAGACATAATACATTTTTTTTTTTAAAAGAAGAATCACTTTAAAGTGTGGAAATAGGTGTACATATCAAATACAAGGCATGTTAGGAAATAGAATTCCTTCCTGTAACAATGAAGTGACTAATACGAGGGTGTTGTATTCATGTAAGGCAAGCAAGATAATTATGCAAGAAGGTGTAACACATTATGATATTATACACATGTAAGGCAAGAAAGTATAACAAAAAGCTATTTTATGCATTAAAGGCAAGCACATGTAATAAATACTGTATTTTATGCATGTTGGACATCACGTGTAATTAATACTGTATTGTATGCATGTCAGACGAACAAGTGTAATACAGTTTTGAATACATATTGAGCCAAAAAATCAATATAAATGCTCCTAACAACATATTATTATACAGTCATGTACAATTTATATTCCAAAATTAACCATTTATGTATTAAGAGGCTCTATGTATATCTGTATGTCCATCAACTGATATAAACTTTACTAGTCATATGTAGGACTATGTAAACCCACTCGATATGTTATTCCCGTTATTGTTGTGAAACGGCCCACTGAAAATATCAGATTTTTGAAATTCCATTGGTAATTGTTTTAGTGAAGCCAGGCAAATTGATTAGCTATCAGAATTCTTCCAAATATTTTAGTTGTTCAACTGAAGCACATTGCGCATTCCTAAAAGGCAGGGCAGCCTCTTTTTTCTCAAGATTTTCATCATAAATATAAAATTACAGAAAAGAATACATGTATCAGAATTTAACACAGTCATGTCCTCAGAGAATGCCCATAAAAGTGCTATGGTACATAACTGCAATAATATTGGATATTTAATATTTTATAATGAAGTCGCGTATATATAGGTAGAGCCTCTTTAACTTCAATACAATAAATGTTTTACTACCAAAAGTATTGAGATGAAATAATGTAAATATATATGTCCTAAATAAGTTCAATCCAATTATGATCATTTTTAAGTAATTTTTGTTGCCGATGATCGTTGTATTACTAAGCAGTACGCAAGAGAGGAATCCAGCGCCAGTCAAAACACTTGGATCTACTAAAAGCTACATACCCAGTACTTCAGTTAAATCACAAGCAATCTCATTAAAATACTATCCTAATTACGCTTTGATACTCTCCGATATAGGATCTGACAACACTGCCTTGGAGGTCAGGTCTGATCGACCTTTCATCTAATCAATATTCATGAGAAACTCAACTAAATTCAACCAGTGAAATCAAGCATTTCATGTGCACTTCAGATGAAGTTTGAATGAACTCAAATTGTGTCCGGTCAAAAACTCATTTATGGACGGATTTTCAAATAACTTGGCACAAGTGCTCACCACAACAAGACGATGCGTCGCGCACAAAATCCAGGTCTGTGGCCCCAAGGTCACAGAGGTCAAAGCGTGTCCGGTCAATAACTTTTGCATGCCTGGAGGGATTTTCAAATAACTTGGCACAAGTGCTCACCACAACCAAACGACGTGTCGTGCACAAAATCCAGGTCCATGGCTCCCAAGGTCGAGGTCATATATAGAGGTCAAAGGACACTTCGGGGGGCATTTATCACTTACATTGATATTTCTTGTTTTCATTAAATAATGGTCTTTTATTTTATACTTGTCAATGCAATTATTTTGTGTTTTATAAGCTAAAAGTTACAGACATTGTCTCTTTCAATACCGATCGTAGACTGCTCCACAGCATTTGACTGAAATGCAACATGCGCAGTAAAGCCGCCTATACCAACCTATTTTCTAGGCTGAAATCTGATTGGCTAATCGTAAGGTCAATCTGACGTTACCTCCAATGCAGTGTTGTCAGATCTTTAGCTGTGTAGAGTATCGTAGCGTTATAAAAGGTCTGATTTTAATGATTGAATCACCAGCCTTTTTAGTTAAATCATATGCGTCTTTGTAGGTATCTTTGTAGGCATTTCTTATGAATGGCGGAAGGTATACAGTACAGGTCCTACTAAGGAATAAATGGGTGGTCTGCCTCCACCACTTAAAATCTACCGTCATGCATAGCCTAATATGTGCTGAAACATGATGTTAAACACCAAACATTTTTGTAGTTGTTTCCTTATTTGTAATGACGCGTTCAGCAATTATGGCGAATTCTGGTAGTATGCGACAATAATGTCTATTTACATGGTTTCATCTTGGTAGATTTATATTGCTATTTTCACGTCGTTCATCGTGTATTGTTACTTTTACTTTATTAAATTCTCTTTATGTCCCTTTGTATTGTCATGCTAATGTGGGGACAATAAGTATTTGTAATTGTTGGCAGTATTCTGAAAGTTTAATGTTAGGACCACTAACTGATTAAGTCAAAGAAGACCAAGATGGTGCTGTGTTCAAGCAAGATTGTTTACAATGAAAAAGAATCTCTATAAAGAACACGGTCAGATACCAAAACTGCAAATTGTTATTAGCCCTGCAACTTATGAAAAATCAAACTATCACTTTATTAAGTATTATTACATATATTTATTGTAGTATTAAACTGATTTCTATAATACATCTTACTTGTGTTTATGTTTCGAGACCTTTATCGACTTTAATGTTCAAAGCGGCCTCTTTAGCTCAGTGGACAAGTCCTTTGGGTAAGAGCTACAGACGTGCCCTGCCTAGCTTCGCTCCCGGACGGAGGTGTCTTATGGGAAATGTCATGCATCTCTTCTCCCTCTGAGGTTGGTGCCCCAATATTACTTAATGTAATGTGTTAACAGGATGTAAAACCTCATTTCATGTAGAACTTGAACTATCACTGAAGGTGATGAATACCCCCACATTTTTGCTATAGCCGATGATGGGCAAAATGAAGAAGAATGATGTCTAAAATATCTGTTAATTTTTTAATGTGAAAGAAATTCTAAGTAAAACAAAGGTCCATAATTCTGTAAAAAAATAAATAAATACAGAATTGAACAACAGCTAATGCAGAGATGCATTATATCATGTGTGAACTGTATGTCAAGTGTAATAACAATCCATGAAAAGTGAAATCCACATGAAGTTCATTATAGAGTGGAAAATTCTAAGTGAAACAAAGGGCCATAATTCTGTAATAAAATAGGCAATCAATGATGGGTGAATTGAGAGGGACATAAGGTCATCAGTTGTTATGTGTACATGAAGTTTTGGAACATTTTGTGAAAAAATGTTTTAACAGGTCATTAATACAATATTAGAGTGGAAAATTGTAAGTGAAACAAAGGGCCATCATTCTGTAATAAATTAGGCAATCAATGATGGGTGATGTACAGGGACATAAAGTAATCAGGTGTTATGTGTATATTAAAGATGAATGGCCACCCGTTTTGTAGTATTATCAATTAACAAATTTAACTCTGAAATATCATATGAACATTTCTTGATAGTCGCGGAGAGAAACGTATTTAAAACCGCTACTAAGTTGTATGTAAAAATAAGTATTATTTGCATAACGTAGATACTACTTTTACCACTGCATGACTGCACAGGAAAATGAGATAAATCTAAATTGTATAGCTGCACAACTATTGCCAGATAATTGATAAATGCATTTACATGTGGATTAATTTACCTGTTCAACATTTTCTATGTCATCAAATAAAACCTTATTCTAGCTTTTCACAGATATTGCAATGTGTGAATTGTAAATATCTATTGTTGTGTATTGATTTCGATTTAAATAAACATAAACATGTTCATGAAATAAAACATGGCCGGAGAACTTTAAGTTTGGGAACAATCAATTCGAAAATGTTTCAGAAAAACTGTGTTAACAGGTCATTATTCAATATTAGAGTGGAAAATTCGAAGTCGAACAAAGGGACATAATTCTGTAATAAATTTGGCAATCAATGATGGGTGATGTAGAGGGATATAAGGTCATCAGTTATGAGTATATGAAGTTTGGGAACAGTCCATTCAAAAGTGTTTGAGATCTGCAAGTATTAAAAATGTATTACGCGACGGGACGCGATGCAACTGGACAAACATGTTACGCGACGGGACCAGCTGGACAACGTGATTCCTATATAGCCCACACTTCACTTTATGAAAGCGGGTTATGATTGGGTTCATATATATTTCTGCCCTGCAAGTCAGTTGAATGTCTTGTATACCGACTGAATGCCACAGCATAAACTAGAATGATGTTTCTTGTAACACTTGCATCTCCTGGACAGCCATGTTGATGAGTCGATGCATCAGCTGTGCTGGTTTTTAGTTCGACTGATCAAAGATAGGCAGAGCTTATGCCGTGGTGCTTCGTCCGTCTGTCCACCCTTCTGTAAACTTTTTTTGTGGCGACTACTCCGCTGAAACTATTTGATGGATTTTCATGAAACTTCACAGGAATGTTGCTCTTGATGTCTAGTTGATCCTAGCAAAAATTCAAATTGGTCGGAAATTCAAGATGGCCGCATCTGCTAAAAGTAGATTTTAAAAATGCGATTTTGTGGCGACAACTTCTCAAAAGACATAAGTGATATTTATTTGGAAACTTACCAAAATCACTGCCAGGACGTAGTTGGTCCTAACCAACCTTCATTTTGATTTGATGTCCAAAATGGCCTGTTTACATAGAGTTATATAGGAACAAGAGGTCAATGACCTTGAAGCTCTACTGATTGATTTTGATTTCAGGAAGTAGTCGCTACAGACTTGTTTTCTGAAAAAATATTTTTAGCCGTGGCGGCCATCTTGAATTTCCGGCCGACCTGAAATTTTGCTAGGATCAATTAGACATCAAGAGCAACATTCCTGTGAAGTTTCATGAAAATCTGTCAAGTAGTTTCACAGGAATAGTCGCTACAAGTTTTTATTATATAACTCTATGTAAACAAAGATGGCTGCTGGCAGCCATGTTTCAAACAATTTTTGACAAGGACCAACATCATGTCATGCTGATCATTTTACAAAAAGTCCAATATCAATATCACTTATAGTTTTCAAGTAGTAGTCGGTACAAACTTGTATTTTAAAAATCTATTTTTAGCCATGGCAGCCATCTTGAATTTCCGGGCGACCTGAAATTTTGCTAGGATCAATAAGACATCAAGAGCAACATTCATGTGAAGTTTCATGAAAATCCGTCAAGTAGTTTCATAGGAGTAGTCGCTACAAGTTTTCATTATATAACTCTATGTAAACAAAGATGGCCACTGGCAGCCATGTTTAACGTCGAATCAAAATAATGTTTGACTCTTATAACCATCATGTCATGCTGATCATTTTAGAAAAAGTCCCATATCAATATCACTTATAGTTTTCAAGACGTAGTCGATACAAACTTCTTTTTTAAAAATCTATTTTTAGCTGTGGTGGCCATCTTGAATTTCTGGCCGATCTGAAATTTTGCTAGGATCAATTAGACATTAAAGGCAATATTCCTGTAAAGTTTCATGAAAATCTGTCAAGTAGTTTCAAAGGAGTAGTCGCTACAAGTTTTTACTATATAACTGTATGTAAACAAAGATGGCCTCTGGCAGCCATGTTTAACGTTGAATCAAAACGATTTTTGACAAGGACCAACATCATGTCATGCTGATCATTTTACAAAAAGTCCCATGTCAATATCACTTATAGTTTTCAAGAAGTAGTCGCTACAAACTTGTATTTTGAAAATTAATTTTTAGCCGTGGCGGCCATCTTGAATTTCCGGCCGACCTGAAATTTTGCTAGGATCAATTAGACATCAAGAGCAACATTCCTGTAAAGTTTCATGAAAATCCGTCAAGTAGTTTCAGAGGAGTAGTTGCTACAAGTTTTCATTATATAACTCTATGCAAACAAAGATGGCCGCTGGCAGCCATGTTTAACGTTGAATCAAAACGATTTTCGACAAGGACCAACATCATGTCATGCTGATCATTTTAGAAAAAGTCCCATATCAATATCACTTATAGTTTTCATGAAGAAGTCGCTACAAACTTGTTTTTTAAAAAACTATTTTTAGATCTGGCGGCCATCTTGGATTTCACACCAACATGAATTTTTGCTAGGATCAACTAGACTTCATGGGCAACATTTCTGTAAAGTTTCATGAAAATCCATTCAGTAGTTTCAGAGGAGAAGTCGCTACAAAAAAAAGTTTACGGACAGACGGACAGACGGACGGACGGACAGACGGACGACGGACGCCGCACCACGGCATAAGCTCTGCTGATCTCTGATCAGTAGAGCTAAAAACCTGTGGCGACTACTCCTTGGAGACTACTTGATGGAATTATATGAAACTTGACAGGAATGTTGCTCTTGAAGTCTAGTTGATCCTAGCAAAAATTCAGGTTGGTAGGAAATGCAAGATGGCCACCACTGCTAAAAATAGATTTAAAAAATGCGACTGGCGATTACTTGTCAAAAAAGTAAGTGATATTGAATTGAAACCTTTACCAAAATGACTGGCACGACATCTTGCAGGCTGATGAGGGTTTACACTGTCTGGGTGCTCATCATTCATTTGACTGAAACATCCCTTTGTACTATAAATGGACTGGTCCAAATTCAAAGAAAGGATATTCCGTTAAGTCTCCTTTGTATATTTTGGTCTCAGAAAAAGACTAAACAAATTGTAGGATTTTAAGATTTTATTTTGATTCTGATAACCACTGAGACAGAGCAAATATACTTGTACTGGTGAGATAATAACCTAATTCTCAGGAGAAATTGCATAACATAACCTGTGACCTGGTCACACACCTGCTATATTCATGAATACGGATCATTCCATTTATGTTATAAAAGAGTGATTACTACTGAGCAGCAAATCAGATATACTAAGGTTGATGTTGTAAGGGATTTAATTGATATAGCTTTATAATTAAAAGTCGTGGCAGCATTATGACATTTTATAAGCTGGAAAAGGATATATTCTTTGGACTAGGATACAATTGAATGAGATTATAATGTTGCATACTATTTAACAGATAATGTATGGTGCTTCGGTCCATTTGCAAGTTTATGGACTGGGCAGTCATGACCTAGAATGTTATATGGACCGAAGCGAAATTCAAGATGGCCACCATTGCTAAAAATAGATTTTAAATACAATTTTGTGGCGACTACTTCTCTAAAACCGTCAGTGGTATCGGTTTGGTACCTTCACCAAAATTACTTTTATAAAACTTTACAGGAATGTTGGTCTTGATGTCCAGTTAGTCCCAAGTAAAACCCAGGTTGGCCGGAAATTTAAGATGGCTGCCACAACTTAATACAAGTTTGTGGCAACTACTTCTCAAAAACCATAAGTGGTATTGATTTGGACACTTTACTAAAATGACTGGCATGACATGTAAGTTGGCCCTATAAAACAAAATTCATTTTTGATTCTATGTCAAACATGGCCGCCAGCAATCATCTTTTTTAAATAGAGTGATATAGGTAAAACTTGTGGGGTCGATTTCTCTGAAAGTGTTGGTCTTATTTCCATAAAACATCACAGGTTCCAGTGGCTGATCCACCTACCAAAATCTATCAGTAGAGCTTCAAGGTCATTGACCTCATGTTAAAAATTCTAAAAATCCATTGACATTATAAGAATCTTTCATGCGTGTCCGGTGAAGATAGGGAATTCCAACCCGATGTATGTGAGGGTTGGAATTCCCTATTTGAACATAGATTCTTTTTCTTGCATATCAGAGACATGTTGTGCATTGATGCTGCCAGCTACTAACGTTTTGCATGTGTTCCTGCATACCGGATGTTGGTGTGCGTGTGAATTTTATCGGGACCCTAGGGTGATATCTAGCCCCGGAAAAATGACCGGGTATGCATGAAAGAGAAATGTCAACCGATGGGGTCAAAATTGCAACCAGGAACGAGACTCTGTCCCAATTCAATTCTGTCAAGTTCCTGGTTGCACTTCTGATCCCATGGGCGAGATTTCCCCATCTCACATGAATACTTATTATGGATTACTTTTCTCCCAATATGAAACTATAAGTTACTTCAACTGTATTTGATTTGACTGTATGTTAGAATGTTGACTTACTTTTGATTGGTACATACTTCTGTCGTGTAGATGTACGGTAAACACTCCAAAGTTTGTCAGCTCTACGACTTCTGGTGTCTGAGAAATGGACTTATGTGACTTTTTAATATATACACTATGCCTGCTGCACTTCCTTGGCGGGGCATTATGAGACCATGTTGACCTTGACCTTTGACCATAAAAGCAATATGGTTCCTCCTTCCCCCCCGACCCTCAAGGGAAATTTAATGAAGTTTTAGAGTGTAGGTGTTATACTTCAGGAGTTATCACACACCATGCCTAGTAACACACAAGGTCATGGCAACCTTGACCTAGTGACGTTATTGTGCAGAATGTTTATTTCTGTGAGGACATACTGACCCCAGAACATTGGGTTTCTCCTCACCAAGGGCAATGTACCTGAAATGTCATGAGGCTGGGTGGTATGCTTTCGAAATTATTGCACGGTATGCATATTCTGTACGAGGTCATAGTGACCTTGGCATTAGATCTACTGACCCAAAAAACAATAAGTTCCTTTTCTCACCAAGGGCAATAGAATTATGAAGTTCCAGGAGCGAGGACTTTCTAGTTTCAAAGTTATTGCACGGAATTCATAATTGTTTAGAGACAGACGGACCTTTTTACCAATTCACTTTCCTTTTTTCATAAAGGCATATACAAATGGGAGGAAGTACTATTACAAAAATGTATAATGTTACAGTGGCCTCCATAGCTCAGCGGATACAGCTGTTATTAGTTGTCCTTTAGAGATGCAGCCCTCTACCGTTACTCTCTGACAGGGGCAAGCTCAACCTTCATCAAGGTTCAAGTCTGACCCTGACATAACTATTTATGCAACATGGAATTGAATTGAATTGAATTGAATGTTGTTTAACGGCTCATCAGCACAGTATAGATTATTTATAGCCGTCCCAGAGGGAGGGGAAGGATACATAGGAATCCGGGAACCGTGCCCTACTCTTATTATCGAATAGATTCCTATGGTTCTTTAACTTGCTCGGAGGATAGACCGATACACGGGACCACCCGGTTTACGTCCCCATCCGACGGACGATATGCAACATGGATGGACTTGGATGGACTTGGCATATTACAATCTACATAACTACTTGAATTATTAGAATGGTAAAGATGTAAACACTGTCATGCCACAGACATATAACTAGACATGTTTTAAACAACTGCTGTGGGAAGTTGCACTATTTGTGTGCAATACTGGTGACATTTCCATGACAGTCTTTCAAAAGAAGAAAGTAATGTACACTGGGATCACCTTTTCTTGTGTCTGTCCATTGTCCTGTGTTGTCTGGCGTCACAAAAATATTGAATATAAATTTCTTTAATGACAAGTCACGTGACCTTACCAAAACATATAATTCAAGGTGAAACTGTGGGTTCAAAGTTCCTATTTTTGTCACAAAAAAATTAATTGGATATTGATAAACAAATTAAGTACAATAATTATTGATTCTCTTTATTTTATTTTAATAATTATTGCAAAACACAAGTTATAAATATCACGGTATAACAAAAGAAATATGTGTTAATATTTTGAATATATTAAATGAAACATTTATATTCAGAACCAGTATTTATTTATTTATTTATGACATCTCTAGGAGAAAGATTAGGATTACACAGTCTCACATGCATGTATATCTGTTACAGCCCCTATCCCACCATCAGTAGGCTGAAACAGACACAGTCTCACATGCATGTATATCTGTTACAGCCCCTATCCCACCATCAATAGGCTGAAACAGACATTTTACTGAAACTATTTATACAATTTAGAAAATCTTCTAGAATTGTCTTCTTAAACAAGAGGCCCAAGAGGGCCTGTGGACGCTCTACTGGCTAACATGGCTCTTATAACATCAATGAAGCGAGTGACTGCCATTTACGTTTTTTTGAAGGTTTTGGGCAAAAAACAGCTTTTTGACTAAATCAAGGGCCATAACTAAAGAATCTGGAAAAGTTTGGCAAATATAAGATGAAAAAATGAAGGCCCTACAGTATTAACGAGGCAAAATATAGCATTTTAACTAACTTAAGAGCCATAACTCCTCTGTTACTGGTCCAACAAAAAAACTAATTTTTAAAAAAAAAAAAAAAAATTGTTTAAAAAAATTAAAAAATAAAAAAAATTAAAAAATAAGGCAGCCATGTTTAATGTCGAATCAAAATAATTTTCGACAAGGATCAACATCATGTCATGCTGATCATTTTAGAAAAAGTCCCATATCAATATCACTTAACAGTTTTCAAGAAGTAGTCGCTACAAACTTTTTTTAAACAAGAGGTCAATGACCTTGAAGCTCTACTGATTGATTTTGATTTCAGGAAGTAGTCGCTACAAACTTGTATTTTGAAAATTTATTTTTAGCCGTGGCGGCCATCTTGAATTTCCGGCCGACCTGAAATTTTGCTAGGATCAATTAGACATCAAGAGCAACATTTTTGTGAAGTTTCATGAAAATCCGTCAAGTAGTTTCAGAGGAGTAGTCACTACAAGTTTTCATTATATAACTCTATGTAAACAAAGATGGCCACTGGCAGCCATGTTTAATGTCGAATCAAAATAATGTTTGACTTGGATAACCATCATGCCATGCTGATCATTTTAGAAAAAGTCCCATATCAATATCACTTATAGTTTTCAAGAAGTAGTCGCTACAAACTTATTTTTTAAAAATCTATTTTTAACTGTGGCAGCCATCTTGAATTTCTGGCCGATCTGAAATTTTGCTAGGATCAATTAGACATTAAGAGCAACATTCCTGTAAAGTTTCATGAAAATCCGCCAAGTAGTTTTAGAGGAGTAGTCGCTACAAGTTTTTACTATATGGCTCTATGTAAACAAAGATGGCCACTGGCAGCCACGTTTAACGTTGAATCAAAACAATTTTTGATAAGGACCAACATCATGTCATGCTGATCATTTTAGAAAAAGTCCCATATCAATATCACTTATAGTTTTCAAGAAGTAGTCGCTACAAACTTGTATTTTGAAAATTTATTTTTAGCCGTGGCGGCCATCTTGAATTTCCGGCCGACCTGAAATTTTGCTAGGATCAATTAGACATCAAGAGCAACATTCCTGTGAAGTTTCATGAAAATCCGTCAAATAGTTTCAGAGGAGTAGTCGCTACAAGTTTTCATTATATAACTCTATGTAAACAAAGATGGCCGCTGGCAGCCATGTTTAACGTCAAATCAAAACGATTTTCGACAAGGACCAACATCATGTCATGCTGATCATTTTAGAAAAAGTCCCATATCAATATCACTTATAGTTTTCAAGAAGTAGTCGCTACGAACTTGTATTTAAAAAATCTATTTTTAGCTTTGGCGGCCATCTTGGATTTCACATCAACATGAATTTTTGCTAGGATCAACTAGACTTCATGGGCAACATTTTTGTAAAGTTTTATGAATATCCATCCAGTAGTTTCAGAGGAGTAGTCGCTACAAATAAAAGTTAACGGACAGACGGACGGACAGACGGACGGACGGACGGACGACGGACGCCGCACCACGGCATAAGCTCTGCTGATCTCTGATCAGTAGAGCTAAAAATCTGTTTTTAGCCATGGCAGCCATCTTGAATTTCCGGCCGATCTAAAAAAAATCTTGGATGAATTAGACATCAAGAGAACATTCCTGTGAAGTTTCAAACAGAAACATATTAACAGGGTGTCAAACTGTTGCAAAGGCAAATTTTTGACATAAACCTGAAAATGTACCCTACTAAAGTATGATTTTATTATAAATTTTGCCAATTTATTGTGATAATGAATTTGCCAAATCAAAGAATTTCTCAGAATACGTGTATATGTTTTATTTAAGAAATAATAAATATCAGCTGTAGTTTATCGGTGAATAAAATACACTTAGGAGTTCGAATGCATAGTAATTAAATCACAAGTGCCTTAGCACGAGTGATTTAATTACTCGCATCCGAACGACTAACTGTATTTCATTCACCGATAAAATACAGGTACATATTATTTCGATTCAAACACAACAAAAACCCCATTGTTTACGCTATTGTGGGGGCACTATATATTATCTTGGAGGTCAAGGTAATCAGGCCTCTTTGTTTACAGGCTGTTTCATTGGGCATTCCCATATGCAAAGTTCTGCGCGGTATAATGTGTTTACATACAATAGTAGTCATGAGACAAACAATTAAGTCATTGCTTACGTCATATAGCTTGCGCTGTATGACGTCAAACGTTCTCAGCTTGTTCAAGATGCTAATTAATGTTATGTGTACTGTTGCATATGATGGGTTTATATCGGGGGTGTGCAAGGTTTTGGAGCATGGCAAGTTTGTTGTAATTAACATTTCATTAAAATTACTGTTGATCGAGTTTGTCTTTATGACGTATATCTACCAAGTGACGTCTTGTAACGTGGCGCTTCCAACGGATGAATTGAATTGAATTGGGGTTTTAAGGCGCACCAACACATGAAAAGGTAATATGGCGCCTAGCAGGCATGAACATGCCAGGCTCATCTTCCATGTACATCGAGATAAATATGGAAAATGGGCCTAGAACCTTCTCACCCTGAACTGCAGAGTTGCTCCGATATTCTATCGTAGAAACTCCATTTACGCTGGAGCAACGTTATTGTTTTTCAGCCACTGCTCTTTTGATGCGAGCGAGATGGCACCTGAAACAATGCAGGGATCATGATGAAGACCTTTAATGAACATGAACAAAAAATGATAAAATGAACATGAATTTGGGGGATTCTACCCCTCTGCCTACCCCTCCAAAGGGATCTGCAGTGGCCCTATTCAACGGATGAAATATACGCGGGAATTAATGGAACAGCTGTATTTCATCATAGAATAACATAGTTGTCTCTCTTCTTTGTGTATATGAAAGACTGCGCAGGTCGTGTTAGAACATTATATAGTACTGTTTGTATTACATTTGGTAAACAATAAAATGTCAAACTTTCATATTTTGAGTTGCATGTTTGATCACACGTGTAATATTAATATCAACCAATTATATTTGTTCCGAAAAATGATAGTTAAGCCTTACATTATTGTATAACCCAATCAAAAGTCTTATCATAGAAAGAATCTAGTATATAAATTCACATTTCATGTAACGAAATAAATATGTAAGGAGTGCCCGATTGTTTACCAATTTCAAAAATATATTACTTCAACTTCTATATCAAGACATATAAATCTATAGCACACAATCCAACTCCACATGAAATTGTCTGAGATATAAATAACAATACCCTGTTTATATATTAATACATAAAAATAAATTGCACAAAAATGATTTCAATTTCAATCTTAATGCAATTTGTAACATGCATCACTAATTTTTAATTTACGTACCTTTATCACAAAAGGGGGGCTCATTTAGCATAATTATGCAGCAAATTGATACACAGTTATGTATTGCTGGGATCCAGCTGGTTCTCATAGTGTTGTCATGATCATGTCTTGCTGGGACCCAGCTAGTTCTCATACTGTTGTCAATATTGTACTGCAGAGATCCAGCTGGTTCTCATATTGTTGTCATGATCATTGCTGGGATCCAGCTGGTTCTCATACTGTTGTCAATATCATGTACTGCAGAGATCCAGCTGGTTCACATGCTGTTAATCATGCACTGCAGGGATCAAGCTGGTTCTCATAGTGTTGTCAAGATTGTGTACTGCTGGGATCCAGCTGGTTCTTATACTGTTGTCAAGTTCTTGTACTGCACACATCTGATGTACTAGGCTCAATAAGGGCAGTGCTCATTGGCAGGCATTTGTTGATTTACATATATACATAGTTTATATTGCTACCATATCATCCCTTATTTGTAGATAGTTTTATCTTTATACGTTTACATTATTTTTAATTACTACTTCATTCCTTTCATGGGCACCTGGGGTCTTCCTCCACCAGTGGAAGCTGGAAAGTCGCCATATGACCTTAGCTGTTGGTGCGACTATAAAATCCAATTCAATTCAATTCATTCCTTCATGATTCATCGTTTTTTGCGCACAATATGACCTATTTATGTGTCGACGTGCCATAAAACACCATTCATTCATTCAATAAGGGCTGTAACGTAATTTACATCTAAACATAGCTGCAGTAAAAAATTTAATGAAATATCAGGCCTGCCATATCTCAGGCTTTGCGCCGGTAATTACCGGCTGTTTATTAGATTACCGGCTTACTGACTTTTCTGTTAAAATTGCCAGCTTTTTCAAACAAAAAGGCATACATTTTATTAGTACCCAATTTTTAACAAAAATACCAACACGTGTACCCAATACACAACTGCGTGTGGTCAGCTGATGGCAACTTATTGTTGTGTACATCACATCCACCAATCAATTAGTCCAAATCGCCCGCGGCGTCTTATGTAATTCGAGTTCTGTATATGAACAGGAAATTGATATTTCACTTACTTTTTATTGTGTTTTTAAAGTTGACTGTTTTTAATGTGGTAGTGTTACATTTCCTGTCACTTGTATATTGCAGTTGAAGTGTTTCTTTAAATCTCGTCATTTAAAACACTTTGGCATAAAAATAATGAACATACATACTAATAAAAATAATGCACAATGCCAGGATTCATCAATTAAGTTACAAGAGACTATGAATATCCAGCATATTCATGTTTTATATACACGTATAGAAAATAAGATAATACATTTTAATCTTTATTATGTAAGATCGACCGCAGAAAACATAACACTGTAAATAAAATAACAAAATCCTGATAGATTAAATGTGTATCCAAGTAATAAGCTTTATAAATTCTTTTCGATAAAACAACTTATTCATAATTTTGCTAAAGCATCGTCTAAGTAGACTGACTTTTTCTGGTAGGTGATAGACGAGGTCTTTATCCTAGACGTTTAACCAATTTTACTGTAAAACTTAAAAGTATTTATGTGTAATTCTTTTAAAATCCTGCATATACATATATAACAGTCTATTAAATCATTTTAGAATTATTTTATCTTTAGAATTCTGTGATTCTTGATTTCAAGAAACTCATTCCTCAATGAGTGATACAAATATTCTTAATATGTTGCTCACAGCAATTAAAATGCTCATTATGTTCTGAGAACACATTGAGCTGCATTATAATAGCATGATGTGATGTCATAATAGCATGACATGATGTCATAATTATCTAGGGTGTGATGTCATAATATCAGAAAGTGATGTCATGATAGAAGCAACCAAAGGAAATTATGAATGAAGCATTCTGATTGGTTCACTGATAAAAATTGAACCAATGAAACCAGTTAATTGAAAGCTCATTGTATTCTCAGAACACACTGAGGTTTTACTGGACATTGAGTAGAGAGGTTCTTGAAACCCAGAAACACAAAATTCTAATGATAAAATAATTCTAAAATGAGTTAATAGACTGTTATATATGAATATTAATATGATATATGTATCCGTTTCAAATTTAATCTTAAAAATTGGTATCTTTTTACTCTGAGAAAAAGTTTTACTTCACTATTGAACCTTAGGATAAAAACCGAGTAACACAAATTGAATGACCTACTGAAAATAAGGTGTAATCTCAACATCTGGGTAATGGAAAAGCATGAATAAGATACAACAGAATGTAATATGTTGAATACACATTGTAATTTTCTTTTTTGTCAATTACTTTTTGATGAAATTGTCGGTTTTGAAATTTTCGCAACAAAAGATAGCTCAAGCTGAATATTTAATATTCAACTTGAGCTATGTTTTGTTGCTTCTGTCTGCTGATGATATAATACTTGAATATTTTGCAGGAACAGCAACATGTTGCATACTCTGGTACTGCGTTTATCAACAAGCACTACTAAACCCAGATTCTCCTTGATAATAAGGAGACTGCGAGCAGGACAACTCACGACACTGTGGGAAATATAAATCTACATCATGATGATGTGATTCTGCGAGAACCATAAATAAATTTTACATCATGGTGATGTGGCTCTGAGAGACAATTCTACATCATGGTGATGTGGCTCTGAGAGACCATTCTACATCATGGTGATGTGGCTCTGAGAGAACAATTCTACATCATGGTGATGTGGCTCTGAGAGACCATTCTACATCATGGTGATGTGGCTCTGCAGGAGCAAAACTTTACATCATGGTGATGTGGCTCTGAGAGACAATTCTTCATCATGGTGATGTGGCTCTGAGAGACAATTCTACATCATAGTGATGTGGCTCTGAGAGACAATTCTACATCATGGTGATATGGCTCTGAGAGACAATTCTACATCATGGTGATGTGGCTCTGAGAGAACAATTCTACATCATGGTGATGTGGCTCTGAGAGACAATTCTACATCATGGTGATGTGGCTCTAAGAGACAATTCTACATCATGGTGATGTGGCTCTGAGAGACAATTCTACATCATGGTGATGTGGCTCTGAGAGACAATTCTACATCATGGTGATGTGGCTCTGAGAGACAATTCTTCATCATGGTGATGTGGCTCTGAGAGACAATTCTACATCATGGTGATGTGGCTCTCAGAGACAATTCTACATCATAGTGATGTGGCTCTGAGAGACAATTCTTCATCATGGTGATGTGGCTCTGAGAGACAATTCTACATCATGGTGATGTGGCTCTGAGAGACAATTCTACATCACGGTGATGTGGCTCTGAGAAACAATTCTACATCATGGTGATGTGGCTCTGAGAGACAATTCTACATCATGGTGATGTGGCTCTCAGAGACAATTCTACATCATGGTGATGTGGCTCTGAGAGACAATTCTACATCATGGTGATGTGGCTCTGAGAGACAATTCTACATCATGGTGATGTGGCTCTGAGAGACAATTCTACATCATGGTGATGTGGCTCTGAGAGATAAATTCTACATCATGGTGATGTGGCTCTGCAGGAGCAAAACTTTACATCATGGTGATGTGGCTCTGAGAGAACAATTCTACATCATGGTGATGTGGCTCTGAGAGACAATTCTACATCATGGTGATGTGGCTCTGAGAGATAATTCTACACCATGGTGATGTGGCTCTGCAGGAGCAAAACTTTACATCATGGTGATGTGGCTCTGAGAGAACAATTCTACATCATGGTGATGTGGCTCTGAGAGACAATTCTACATCATGGTGATGTGGCTCTGAGAGACCATTCTACATCATGGTGATGTGGCTCTGAGAGACAATTCTACATCATGGTGATGTGGCTCTGAGAGACAATTCTACATCATGGTGATGTGGCTCTGAGAGACCATTCTACATCATGTGATGTGGCTCTGAGAGACAATTCTACATCATGGTGATATGGCTCTGAGAGAACAATTCAACATCATGGTGATGTGGCTCTGAGAGACAATTCTACATCATGGTGATATGGCTCTGAGAGACAATTCTTCATCATGGTGATGTGGCTCTGAGAGACAATTCTACATCATGGTGATATGGCTCTGAGAGACAATTCTACATCATGGTGATATGGCTCTGAGAGACAATTCTACATCATGGTGATGTGGCTCTCAGAGACAATTCTTCATCATGGTGATGTGGCTCTGAGAGACAATTCTACATCATGGTGATGTGGCTCTGAGAGACAATTCTTCATCATGGTGATGTGGCTCTGAGAGACAATTCTACATCATGGTGATGTGGCTCTGAGAGACAATTCTACATCATGGTGATATGGCTCTGAGAGACAATTCTACATCATGGTGATGTGGCTCTGAAAGACAATTCTACATCATGGTGATATGGCTCTGAGAGACAATTCTTCATCATGGTGATGTGGCTCTGAGAGACAATTCTACATCATGGTGATGTGGCTCTGAGAGACAATTCTTCATCATGGTGATATGGCTCTGAGAGACAATTCTTCATCATGGTGATGTGGCTCTGAGAGACAATTCTACATCATGGTGATGTGGCTCTGAGAGACAATTCTACATCATGGTGATATGGCTCTGAGAGACAATTCTTCATCATGGTGATGTGGCTCTGAGAGACAATTCTACATCATGGTGATGTGGCTCTGAGAGACAATTCTTCATCATGGTGATATGGCTCTGAGAGACAATTCTTCATCATGGTGATGTGGCTCTGAGAGACAATTCTACATCATGGTGATATGGCTCTGAGAGACAATTCTTCATCATGGTGATGTGGCTCTAAGAGACCATTCTACATCATGGTGATGTGGCTCTCAGAGACAATTCTTCATCATGGTGATGTGGCTCTGAGAGACAATTCTACATCATGGTGATGTGGCTCTGAGAGACAATTCTACATCATGGTGATATGGCTCTGAGAGACAATTCTTCATCATGGTGATGTGGCTCTGAGAGACAATTCTACATCATGGTGATGTGGCTCTGAGAGACAATTCTACATCATGGTGATGTGGCTCTGAGAGACAATTCTACTTCATGGTGATATGGCTCTGAGAGACAATTCTTCATCATGGTGATGTGGCTCTGAGAGACAATTCTACATCATGGTGATGTGGCTCTGAGAGACAATTCTACATCATGGTGATGTGGCTCTCAGAGACAATTCTACATCATGGTGATGTGGCTCTAAGAGACAATTCTACATCATGGTGATGTGGCTCTGAGAGACAATTCTACATCATGGTGATGTGGCTCTGAGAGACCATTCTACATCATGGTGATGTGGCTCTGAGAGACAATTCTACATCATGGTGATGTGGCTCTGAGAGACAATTCTACATCATGGTGATGTGGCTCTGAGAGACAATTCTACATCATGGTGATGTGGCTCTGAGAGACAATTCTACATCATGGTGATGTGGCTCTGAGAGACAATTCTACATCATGGTGATGTGGCTCTGAGAGACCATTCTACATCATGGTGATGTGGCTCTGAGAGACAATTCTACATCATGGTGATGTGGCTCTAAGAGACAATTCTACATCATGGTGATGTGGCTCTGAGAGACAATTCTACATCATGGTGATGTGGCTCTAAGAGACAATTCTACATCATGGTGATGTGGCTCTGAGAGACAATTCTACATCATGGTGATATGGCTCTCAGAGACAATTCTACATCATGGTGATGTGGCTCTGAGAGACAATTCTACATCATGGTGATGTGGCTCTGAGAGACAATTCTTCATCATGGTGATGTGGCTCTGAGAGACAATTCTACATCATGGTGATGTGGCTCTAAGAGACCATTCTACATCATGGTGATGTGGCTCTGAGAGACAATTCTACATCATGGTGATATGGCTCTAAGAGACAATTCTACATCATGGTGATGTGGCTCTGAGAGACAATTCTACATCATAGTGATGTGGCTCTGAGAGACAATTCTACATCATGGTGATGTGGCTCTGAGAGACAATTCTTCATCATGGTGATGTGGCTCTGAGAGACAATTCTACATCATGGTGATGTGGCTCTAAGAGACCATTCTACATCATGGTGATGTGGCTCTGAGAGACAATTCTACATCATGGTGATGTGGCTCTAAGAGACAATTCTACATCATGGTGATGTGGCTCTGAGAGACAATTCTACATCATGGTGATGTGGCTCTGAGAGACAATTCTACATCATGGTGATGTGGCTCTGAGAGACAATTCTACATCATGGTGATGTGGCTCTGAGAGACCATTCTACATCATGGTGATGTGGCTCTGAGAGACAATTCTATATCATGGTGATGTGGCTCTGAGAGACAATTCTACATCATGGTGATGTGGCTCTGAGAGACAATTCTACATCATGGTGATGTGGCTCTGAGAGACAATTCTACATCATGGTGATGTGGCTCTGAGAGACAATTCTACATCATGGTGATGTGGCTCTGAGAGACAATTCTACATCATGGTGATGTGGCTCTGAGAGACCATTCTACATCATGGTGATGTGGCTCTGAGAGACAATTCTACATCATGGTGATGTGGCTCTGAGAGACAATTCTACATCATGGTGATGTGGCTCTGAGAGACAATTCTACATCATGGTGATGTGGCTCTCAGAGACAATTCTTCATCATGGTGATGTGGCTCTGAGAGACAATTCTACATCATGGTGATGTGGCTCTGAGAGACAATTCTACATCATGGTGATGTGGCTCTCAGAGACAATTCTACATCATGGTGATGTGGCTCTGAGAGACAATTCTACATCATGGTGATGTGGCTCTGAGAGACAATTCTTCATCATGGTGATGTGGCTCTGAGAGACAATTCTACATCATGGTGATGTGGCTCTGAGAGACAATTCTACATCATGGTGATGTGGCTCTGAGAGACAATTCTACATCATGGTGATGTGGCTCTGAGAGACAATTCTACATCATGGTGATGTGGCTCTCAGAGACAATTCTTCATCATGGTGATGTGGCTCTGAGAGACAATTCTACATCATGGTGATGTGGCTCTGAGAGACAATTCTACATCATGGTGTTGTGGCTCTGAGAGACAATTCTACATCATAGTGACGTGGCTCTGAGAGACAATTCTACATCATGGTGATGTGGCTCTGAGAGACAATTCTACATCATGGTGATGTGGCTCTGAGAGACAATTCTACATCATGGTGTTGTGGCTCTGAGAGACAATTCTACATCATAGTGATGTGGCTCTGCAGGAGCAAAACTTTACATCATGGTGATGTGGCTCTGAGAGACAATTCTACATCATGGTGATGTGGCTCTGCAGGAGCAAAACTTTACATCATGGTGATGTGGCTCTGAGAGACAATTCTACATCATGGTGATGTGGCTCTGCAGGAGCAAAACTTTACATCATGGTGATGTGGCTCTGAGAGACAATTCTACATCATGGTGATATGGCTCTCAGAGACAATTCTACATCATGGTGATGTGGCTCTGAGAGACCATTCTACATCATGGTGATATGGCTCTCAGAGACAATTCTACATCATGGTGATGTGGCTCTGAGAGACAATTCTACATCATGGTGATGTGGCTCTGAGAGACAATTCTACATCATAGTGATGTGGCTCTGAGAGACAATTCTTCATCATGGTGATGTGGCTCTCAGAGACAATTCTACATCATAGTGATGTGGCTCTGAGAGACCATTCTACATCATGGTGATATGGCTCTCAGAGACAATTCTACATCATGGTGATGTGGCTCTGAATGACAATTCTACATCATGGTGATGTGGCTCTGCAGGAGCAAAACTTTACATCATGGTGATGTGGCTCTGAGAGACAATTCTACATCATGGTGATGTGGCTCTGAGAGACAATTCTACATCATGGTGATGTGGCTCTGAGAGACAATTCTACATCATGGTGATGTGGCTCTGCAGGAGCAAAACTTTACATCATGGTGATGTGGCTCTGAGAGACAATTCTACATCATGGTGATGTGGCTCTGAGAGACAATTCTACATCATGGTAATGTGGCTCTGAGAGACAATTCTACATCATGGTGATGTGGCTCTGAGAAAAATTCTACATCACGCTGATGTGGCTCTGAGAGAAAATTCTACATCATAGTGCAATGGCTCTGAGAGACAATTCTACCTCTACTGTGACTCTGCGAGAGCAATAAATAAATTTTACATGAAGATGACGTGACTGTGATAAGAATATATTTATGTCTCTGTGAGAGCAACAACCCTACATCATGAGGGTGATGACTTATGCAAGCAACAATGCAACTCATGCATTATAACCTGAACCAATATCTCCCATGAGATCTACCCTACTATAGTAGCTGATGATCGTGAGGAAGCACCTCAAACCTCCAGTTGAGGTTTCAACACAACTGTTGTTCCTTCTTCTTAATCTGTAGTTACAATAGTGGTGTGCTTAATCCTTTATTAAAGTAGTCTCCGCACATTTATCATGTCTCGATTTATAACTTTATAACATTTATCATAACTGATGATCAGTTTCAAATTATTATCACAGAATGTCCTCCTACACAACCACTTTGCATAATCATTATTTGTCAGCAGAGTAGGAATGGTCAACAAATAAGTGCCATTTATTTGTGCAACTTGATACAGTCCAATTGTCACCTTTATCCAAATTCACCTTCGTGGTCGACACATTGTTTCACCAAGTCTCTCAGATTTGGGTTCTCCATTGCCGCTGCTATTCTCTCTTTGTCATTGATCTGCTTGTTTACTGAAATGTTGGAAATATTCACGGTACATGTATAACAATCTAGCGTAATGAGTTGTTAATTCCAATCTAATTAAAATCAGACCCTTTATCGCACTACGATACTCTACACGACTAAGGATCTGACAACACTGCATTGGAGGTCACGTCAGACTGACCTTACGATTAGCCAATCAGATTTCAGTCAAACGCTGTGGAGCAGTCTATGCTCGGTATTGAAAGAAACAATGTCCGTATAACTTTTAGCTTAAAGGAAGTTTTATCTATGTATATATGGGAAGAAAGTAAAATGACCAAAAAATTTAAGTATAACACTACAAAAGGCAGTACCTCTGATTTCAATTTCATTGTTACTGATCTCTGCACTTCCTCTCATTGCCCTCTATCTTGTGTGTAACAAACGGCAATAACTCTTATTTAAATACACATATAGTTATGGTTCTTGCATTCTCCATATCCTCTTTTTGCTCTGCCAATGTGTTTCATTGCAGATCCATCAGTAGTTTTGAAGCTATGCTTCAGACAAGAATTTTAAGTATAGAATTACAAAGGCCAATAATACTATTGTCCATGAAGATGGAGTTATGGTTATTGCAATCTTCATTTTATTCACTTTCCCCTCTATCATTGTGTGATGTTTCAGTCTAGTAATTTTTGAGTTATGCTCCGGACAAGAATTGTAAGTATAAAATAACAAAGGGCAATAACTCTCAATTAAATGAAGACAGAGTTATGGTTCTTGCATTCTGCACTTACTCTCATAGCCTTCTATCATTGTGTGAATTTTGATTGCTTGCAGTCCTATTAGTTGTTTTCATGTTATGGAGCAAACATAAATTATAAGTATAAACTTGCAAAGGGCAATAAATCTAAATTAAATGAAGACAGAGTTATGGTTATTCCTTCCTCTCATTGCCCTCTATCATTGGAACGGACATAAATCAAAAGTATAATTACAAAGGGCAATAAATCTTAACTTAATTGAGGGCAGAGTAGAGTTATGGTTCTTGCACACTCTGCACATCCTCTCATTGCCCTCTTTCATTTGTTAAATTTCATTGCAGTCCTATTAGTAGTTTTTGCGTTACAGAACGGAAACAAATTATAAGTAAAAAATTACAAAGAGCAGCAACTCTAATTCAAATAAAGACAAAGTTATGGTTCTTGTGCTCTGCATAACCTTTCATTGCCCTCTATCATTGTGTGAAATTTCACTGCAGTCTCACAAGTATTTTACGAGTTATGGAGCGGACACAAATTAGAAGTATAAACAAGAGGTCAATGACCTTGAAGCTCTACTGATTGATTTTGATTTCAGGAAGAAGTCGCTACAAACGGTTTTTTTGAAAATTTATTTTTAGCCGTGGCGGCCATTTTGAATTTCCGGCCAACCTGAAATTTTGCTAGGATCAATAAGACATCAAGAACAACATTCCTGTGAAGTTTCATGAAAATCCGTCAGGTAGTTTCAGAGGAGTAGTCGCTACAAGTTTTCATTATATAACTCTGTGTAAACAAAGATGGCCGCTGACAGCCATGTTTAACATCGAATCAAATCGATTTTTGACAAGGACCAACATCATGTCATGCTGATCATTTTAGAAAAAGTCCCATATCAATATCACTTATAGTTTTCAAGAAGTAGTCGCTACAAACTTGTATTTTGAAAATCTATTTTTAGCCATGGCAGCCATCTTGAATTTCCGGCCGACCTGAAATTTTCCTAGGATCAATAAGACACCAAGAGCAACATTCGTGTGACGTTTCATGAAAATCCGTCAAGTAGTTTCAGAGGAGTAATCGCTACAAGTTTTCATTATATAACTCTATGTAAACAAAGATGGCCACTGGCAGCCATGTTTAACGTTGAATCAAAATAATGGT
Organism: Cyrtodaria siliqua; assembly: GCA_037043455.1. Taxonomy (NCBI): domain Eukaryota; kingdom Metazoa; phylum Mollusca; class Bivalvia; order Adapedonta; family Hiatellidae; genus Cyrtodaria; species Cyrtodaria siliqua. Next base: position 18,873 of record JAWPHD010016183.1, on the reverse strand, counting down.
CGACTCGGATAACCATCATGTCATGCTGATCATTTTAGAAAAAGTCCCATATCAATATCACTTATAGTTTTCAAGAAGTAGTCGCTACAAACTTATTTTTTTTAAATCTATTTTTAGCTGTGGTGGCCAACTTAAATTACTGGCATATCTGAAATTTTGCTAGGATCAGTTAGACATTCAGAGCAACATTCCTGTAAAGTTTCATGAAAATTCGCCAAATAGTTTCAGAGGAGTAGTCGCTACAAGTTTTTACTATATAACTCTATGTAAACAAAGATGGCCGCTGGCAGCCATATTTAACGTCCAATCAAAACGATTTCTTACAAGGACCAACATCATGTCATGCTGATCATTTTAGAAAAAGTCCCATAAAAGGATATCACTTATAGTTTTCAAGAAGTAGTCGCTACAAAATTGTATTTTAAAAACCTATTTTTAGATTTGGTGGCCATCTTGGATTTCATATCAACATGAATTGAATTGAATTGGATTTTATAGTCGCACCAACAGCTAAGGTCTTATGGCAACTTTCCAGCTTCCATTGGTGGAGGAAGACCCCAGGTGCCCCTCCGGACAATTTTCGTGCACGGGCGGGCACCTGGGTAGAACCACCGACATTCCGCAAGCCAGCTGGATAGCTTCCTCACATAAAGATTTCTAGGCCCCTGAGGGATCGAACCTACAGCGGTGAGGGGCAAGTGATTTCAAGTCAGAGACGTTAACCACTCGGCCACGGACGCCCCATATCAACATGAATTTTTGCTAGGATCAACTAGACTTCATGGGTAACATTTCTGTAAAGTTTCATGAATATCCATTCAGTAGTTTCAGAGGAGTAGTCGGTACAAAAAAAAGTTTACGGACAGATGAACAGACAGACATAAGGACGGACGACGGACGCCGGACCACGGCATTAGCTCTGCTGATCTCTGATCAGTCGAGCTAAAAATTACAAAGGGCAATAACGATGGAGTTATGGTTATTGCAATCTTCATTTTATTCACTTTCCCCTCTATCATTGTGTGATGTTTCAGTCTAGTAATTTTTGAGTTATGCTCCGGACAAGAATTGTAAGTATAAAATAACAAAGGGCAATAACTCTCAATTAAATAAAGACAGAGTTATGGTTCTTGCATTCTACACTTACTCTCATAGCCTTCTATCATTGTGTGAATTTTGATTGCTTGCAGTCCCATTAGTTGTTTTCATGTTATGGAGCAAACATAAATTATAAGTATAAACTTGCAAAGGGCAATAAATCTAAATTAAATGAAGACAGAGTTATGGTTATTCCTTCCTCTCATTGCCCTCTATCATTGGAACGGACATAAATCAAAAGTATAATTACAAAGGGCAATAAATCTTAACTTAATTGAGGGCAGAGTAGAGTTATGGTTCTTGCACACTCTGCACATCCTCTCATTGCCCTCTTTCATTTGTTAAATTTCATTGCAGTCCTATTAGTAGTTTTTGCGTTACAGAACGGAAACAAATTATAAGTATAAAATTACAAAGAGCAGCAACTCTAATTCAAATAAAGACAAAGTTATGGTTCTTGTGCTCTGCATAACCTTTCATTGCCCTTTATCATTGTGTGAAATTTCACTGCAGTCTCACAAGTATTTTACGAGTTATGGAGCGGACACAAATTAGAAGTATAAACAAGAGGTCAATGACCTTGAAGCTCTACTGATTGATTTTGATTTCAGGAAGAAGTCGCTACAAACGGTTTTTTTGAAAATTTATTTTTAGCCGTGGCGGCCATTTTGAATTTCCGGCCAACCTGAAATTTTGCTAGGATCAATAAGACATCAAGAACAACATTCCTGTGAAGTTTCATGAAAATCCGTCAGGTAGTTTCAGAGGAGTAGTCGCTACAAGTTTTCATTATATAACTCTATGTAAACAAAGATGGCCGCTGACAGCCATGTTTAACATCGAATCAAATCGATTTTTGACAAGGACCAACATCATGTCATGCTGATCATTTTAGAAAAAGTCCCATATCAATATCACTTATAGTTTTCAAGAAGTAGTCGCTACAAACTTGTATTTTGAAAATCTATTTTTAGCCATGGCAGCGATCTTGAATTTCCGGCCGACCTGAAATTTTCCTAGGATCAATAAGACACCAAGAGCAACATTCGTGTGACGTTTCATGAAAATCCGTCAAGTAGTTTCAGAGGAGTAATCGCTACAAGTTTTCATTATATAACTCTATGTAAACAAAGATGGCCACTGGCAGCCATGTTTAACGTCGAATCAAAATAATGGTCGACTCTGATAACCATCATGTCATGCTGATCATTTTAGAAAAAGTCCCATATCAATATCACTTATAGTTTTCAAGAAGTAGTCGCTACAAACTTATTTTTTTTAAATCTATTTTTAGCTGTGGTGGCCATCTTGAATTACTGGCATATCTGAAATTTTGCTAGGATCAATTAGACATTCAGAGCAACATTCCTGTAAAGTTTCATGAAAATTTGCCAAATAGTTTCAGAGGAGTAGTCGCTACAAGTTTTTACTATATAACTCTATGTAAACAAAGATGGCCGCTGGCAGCCATATTTAACGTCCAATCAAAACGATTTCTTACAAGGACCAACATCATGTCATGCTGATCATTTTAGAAAAAGTCCCATAAAAGGATATCACTTATAGTTTTCAAGAAGTAGTCGCTACAAAATTGTATTTTAAAAACCTATTTTTAGATTTGGTGGCCATCTTGGATTTCATATCAACATGAATTGAATTGGATTTTATAGTCGCACCAACAGCTAAGGTCTTATGGCGACTTTCCAGCTTCCATTGGTGGAGGAAGACCCCAGGTGCCCCTCCGGACAATTTTCGTGCACGGGCGGGCACCTGGGTAGAACCACCGACATTCCGCAAGCCAGCTGGATAGCTTCCTCATATAAAGATTCCTAGGCCCCTGAGGGATCGAACCTACAGCGGTGAGGGGCAAGTGATTTCAAGTCAGAGACGTTAACCACTCGGCCACGGACGCCCCATATCAACATGATTTTTTGCTAGGATCAACTAGACTTCATGGGTAACATTTCTGTAAAGTTTCATGAATATCCATTCAGTAGTTTCAGAGGAGTAGTCGGTACAAAAAAAAGTTTACGGACAGATGAACAGACAGACATAAGGACGGACGACGGACGCCGCACCACGGCATTAGCTCTGCTGATCTCTGATCAGTCGAGCTAAAAATTACAAAGGGCAACAACTCATTTAAATGAAAGCAGAGTTATGGTTCTCGTGCCCTGCACGTCCTCTCATGGCCCTCTATCACTGTGTGAAATTTTGTTGCAGTCCCTCCAGTAGTTTTTGAGTTATTGAGCGGACACAAATTATATGTATACAATTACAAAGTGCAATTACTCTAATTTGATTGAAGGCAGAGTTATGGTTCTTGCACTATGAGCATCCTCTTATTACCCTCTATCATTGTGTGAGATTTCATTGCAGTCCTATTAGTAGTTTTTGAGTTATAGTGCGGACACAAATTATAAGTATAAAATTATAAAGGGCAATAAAGGACGGACGAAGAATGATCCCAATAGCTCACCTGTGAGCCTTCGGCTCAGGTGAGCTAAAAAACTACCGTACTAGGTATGTGCGTATTTTAATTTTTATAAACACAAAACATTATTTCACTAATCACTTACTTTCATCAGCAGTCTCATGACTTCCTTCTTTCACAAATATGTCCAACTGAAAAGGATGCAGAAGGATTTTTTCATACTTATCACGCAGGGTCTTCCACAGGAATATTTTAAGAAGTAGTGGCATTTAAACATAGGGATGGTTGTGGGAGAAAGGTATTTGGTCACAAAAAAAAAAGAGGAAACTTTTCGATGGAAATTCAGATATTTATGTCATTCAACACCTTGTTTTGTCTTAAATTTGGGATGTATCAAACAAAAGCATTACTGTATGCTTAAATACTTTGCAAACACATTACCATGTATACATATTTGGTTTGATTTTTATTTCAAAGTTTAAACAACTTTCAATTGGTAATTTTAAACACCATAATTGGGAAAAAACATACTTCAGGCTATTAGGAATGGGTCCTTTTATAGGTACCATATATATATACGGGGGAAAACATGCTATTGCCTAATATAAGCCTTATTCTGAAATTTGAATATACCTTACCTTGTGCTTCTCCGGCAAACATTGGGTTAACTTCTGTCTTAAACACAATCCTGAAATGTCAGAGAAGTGAGCTGAATTCGAGATGTAGGGCAATGCAACACAATTCAGACCGACCATAAAAAAATTATGGTTTGCTGTTTCCCAACCTACCAATGAAAAAGCACCCTACCCACCTCCCATCCCCCGCCCCCACAAATTTATAGCAATTCTTAAAAAAAATAAAATGTTTTTGCTATCTTCAGTATATTTTTCTTTAATTTCTTAAGGTGTTTTCTGTACTTGGCAAAAAAAATCACCTACCTACCCATTTATGAAATCTTGTATCGGGAAATAGCAAACAAATATTTGTTTAAGGATGGCCTGATGTACATGACATGTGGCCCCATGATTGATGATCAGTTATTTCCACTCCAACTGTTAAAACCTTATTAGTTGCATCTTACGAGCATGCACCAGTTCGGCACTTGTGACGAAAATAAAACCTAATTAAGAGTAATATCAAATTAAGACCGTTTTATCAGTACCAAGCTACTCTGTTGATTTTACAGAAAAGGCCAAAAATAACAAGAAAATCGGAGGGAACCGATGGATGCTCCCCAAAAGGTATCCTCAACTTATAATATGGCCTTCTATCACCCAGCAGTATTCAATTTGCAGTTCCATTAGTAGTTGTTGATTTATGCTCCGGAAAAGAATTCTAGGAATAAAATTACAAAAGGCATTAACCAGGGGAAGAAATATATTTTACTTTGGACGAGTGGCATTGACGTTACTCGTCCTTATAGGATGTTTACTCGTCCTGCTCTGATTGTAAAAGTTCATAAGTCAAAGCAGTCAGATACCATCATTTAACACTATTATATATAAATAAAACAAAGGGAAACATCATAATGTTTATATAAATCAATGAAAATTATGAAACTTTGACCGGTATTATAGATGACTATATTCATATTCATATTCATATTCTATAGATCACTACAGTCTCATCATGGCCATTACAGTTACTGTGGCATGGTATACATGGTATATATTTTCCCCCTTTTCCTGCGAAAAATTCCCCTCTTAAAAAAACAACAACACTTTTTTTATTAGAAAATGTTAAACTCCAATACAGGAAAATAGCATACTTTTTGCAATTCCCCTTCCTGAAGGCTCTGGCCCCAGTCACCTAAAGCTGACAAATTCCCTTAAAGATTTCCCCTGTGAAAATGTTATTTGTATAACATCAAATACCGTAACGTTTGCTGCTCAGTGAAATAGAACGGGAGCTGCATTTTAGTATGTCCCAAAACGGAAATGCGTCAATTTCCCAATATCCGGTTGACTTAAATTGCAATATATCCGTGAATAAACAGAGTTGTGACTATTTACTGCATTTAATCGCTTAATAAACTATTTAAGAACTATTTTCTTTGTTGTTGTTTTTTACTGAAATGTTACTCGTCCTCTCGGACGACCGATTCATGGGTTTCACTCGTCCGGATTCGAATTTCACTCGTCAATACGAGCGGACTAGTGGAATTTTCGTGCCCTGATTAACTCTAATTTGAATGAAGATAAGAGTTACAGTTCTTGCACTCTGCACTTCCTCTCATTGCCCTCTATCATGGTGTGAAGTTGCATTGCAATCCTGTAAGTAGTTTTGAAGTTAAGCTCCGGACAAAATTTCTAAGTATAAAATTACAAAGAGCAATAACTCTAAATTAAATGAAGACAGTGTTACGGTTCTTGCACTCTGCACTTCCTCTCATTGCCCTCTATCATAGTTTGAAGTTTCATTGTAGTCCCATCAGTAGTTTTTGAGTTATACTCCGGACAAGAATTCCAAGTATAAAATTACAAAGGGCAATAACTCTAATTTGAATGAAGACAGAGTTACAGTTCTTGCCAAAGCACTTCCTCTCATTGCCCTCTATCATTGTAGTCCCCAATCAGTCATCGGTTATAATCGGCTAGTCAAGTATGAAGTATAACATGTTACTCTCAGTTTCTAGGCTTGAACTTAGAATACTTTCTGATTATGTATGTATTTTGTCCTGTCTGGTTGGTTCATATGCCATTGTTATTTCATTTTAATCAGCAAAATAATTATAATTGATATAAATGTGTTTTCTTGTGTATTTAATTATATGCTCATTTTTCGCAAGTGTATTTCCTAACTGTTGTCTCCTGAATACTCGTGTTTATTTCTATTTTTAACATTAATTAAAGCACATTTTTCCATTTTACCGATGATCGATTATAGACTTTCATAATCGACCATCATAATCAGAAGCCTTAGTAACTAATGATCGGTTAATATTGATTAATCGGTACATCACTATTTGTTTGATTATAATTTTTCAAAGTTGGACGTCTACCTTTATTCTTATTTATAGTCCTCAGTGTAATAGAACTTTGCATTATCACGTAACAGTAACTATGACTTTACATAATTATTACTGTTTACAAAATAATAAAATAAACTCTTTAAATAATCATACATAGGTAAGATTTCTTCCGTAAAAGTGTTATTTGTATTACATCAAAAACCGTTATGTTTATTCGCTCTCCATGAAATTGGAACAATGGGAGACGCATTTAAGAATATTAGAAAAAGGAAATGCGTCCATTTCCCAACATCCGCTTAACTTAAATTGCCTTTTATTGCTGAATTAATAGTCACAAATATTGCTTGCATTTAATAAACTACATGTAAGAACTATATATATTTTCTATGTGTTTTTTTCTACTGAAATATTTCTCGTCCTCTTCATAGGTTTTACTAGTCAGTGTTCGAATTGCACTCAACCTCAATTGCGGACAAGAGGAATTTTCGCGCCCTGGTCTGATACTCACCAATTAAGGATGCCAGTGAGCAGTGTGGAACAGTTGGAACGAATGTAATTTGGACAAGAAGATGATCCTCATCAAAATGCTCCACCAATATATTTTCCTCCGAGACAACGTCCAGTTCTTCCAGGGTCTGTGGTTTTTCAGGATCTCGGATATCCTTTATGAGATCTGTTTCATAAATTAAAAAGTAATGGTTACTGACATGGCATTTACAAACTATCTCTCAGTGGAAATACATTCTTACTGACAAGTTAGGAAACACATTCTTACTGACAAGTTTGGAAGCAATGTATGTATGTATTTTCTGTTGTAATTGATCAATTAGTGATTGAATTTATTGATTGTACGGGAAATTCCACCCCAATCTTTCATTAAAGGGGTGGATGCACTATTTTCAAACAATGTTTATTTTAAAAGGCTCTGAAAAACTTGAAAAAAGCCGAATTAAATTATCAAAATGCTATGAAAAACAAGACCTCGGTCTGAGGGTGTCTCGCACACCGCGGCAAACCGCATATCAAATATTTTATTTAATTTGTGCTTAAATGATGTCCACCAAAGACAACACTTCATATGTCCATGCAAGTATCAAACAAATAAAAGCGAGGTAATCATAAGAAGTTGTTACTGAGGTTAAGTGATTTAACTAGGGTGTAGTCTTGGGAATAATGCAAAATATGACCTTGACCTTGGTATTTTTTGTCGTTCAGTGATGTTCACCAATGCCACCAATACATATGACCATGTATCAAACACATAAAGTGAGGCAATCACATAGAATTAACTGAGTTAAGTTATCTAACCAAGGTTAAGTTACCTAACTCAGGGGTCCCGCGATTAGGCGAAGTCGCTCTAAACATAAGAGATAACCATGCTAAGATTTTCAATCTGGGACAGTATGTGGTTGGTTTTACGGTTTGAAATTACGTTTAACGGCTCCACTGCCGCTTCGCCTTAAAAAAAATTCAGATTGTATAACCGCGGAGCCGTAAAACGTAATTTCAGACCGTAAAACCAACCACATACCGTCCCAGATTGAAAATCTTAGCATGGTTATCTCAATTCTAATGCTTTTCCATTTAAATGCCAGAAATATAAAGTAAAACTACACATACACACTTGTTTTCTATGAAAACTAAAATTCATCGGTAAAGACATTTTGTTGACGTCATCCAATGACATCGTTGTTACAACGTTATGTGACGTCACATACTTTTCAGACGGTAAATCACGCTTTTAACGGCCGCAAATTTTAGACGTTAGTCAATGGAGAAACATGTTACATTATTGTTTTCACTCTGCTTTAAACGATTTCGCTTTTTTATCCATGTGGGGCGAAATTTGAGTTGCCGTCATTTTCGTGTCAATTTCGGCAATTTCAAATGTAATTAACCTCATAATTAACAAAACCCTCTAAAACACAATCAGCACGGGTTTCACACGTACCTTATTTAATCCCATTACCATTAAATAACAACCCATCTCTTATCTGATCAGGGCAATAGCCTTATTATCAATATTATCGGCCTGTCTGAGGCGAGATGTGAATATAACCGTCAAGTTTGCTCGTTAGGCGATGATGTGATTAGATCATTTGGGGATCATGCGCGTATTCTATTTAAGTAAACCAATCAAAGCCGTCATATTTTTTCGTTTGGTAAATAATTAAAAATCGTACTACAAACTACTGAGCAAGGGCGGGGTTATGATTATGATTGAAAACGAGGTACTTTGAAAATGATAATAAATTTAAAAGGTGGTGTATAATTATATGATCGACATCGGCACAGTTGTACGACAATAAGCAAAACCTGAAAACTTCTATTGTGTGTTTTATTGACGGCTAATTATGAAATAAAGAAATGTGTTTGGTATAAAGTGAGTTTGTTTGTGGTTTTTTTATTGACGAAAGAAATCAACGGAAATGTATTGTTTTCTACGATTAGTAATAGACATCAATAACATATCTATGTCTATGAATAAGTTAATGATTTTTTTTTGTTTGTTACTCAATGCGGTTATGAATGAAAACCAAGTTTGGGGTAATTATCGAATAATTAGTATTTAAAAATGAAACGAAGATCCGAATAATATTGCATTTGATCAACATGTCTCTGTCAAGTTGGTTAGGCTTGAAAATGCATCTAAATCACATTCCGGTCAAAGACGTAAAGCTGATATAAAAGTCTGCCTGGGGTAAAACCAAAAAATAAATAAAAAATTACGATTTCAGGTGGTATGTTCAAGACGAAAAAGGTTTTTGGCACTGTTCAATTTGAAGTTTGTAAGGCCATGGGAAAATAATAATAACAAAATAATGATAATAATAATAATACATGCTTTATTATTATTATGCATTATTTTAGTTATTATAACAATAATAATCCCAATACAAATAATTAATAAAATAACATGCAACTGGTTAACAATTGGTTAACTCGATATTTAATCGTCCGTTTCATATCGAATGACCTCAAGACTCCATTTTAAAAAACTTCTCCCTGTTTTGGAGGGAGGTCACTTCTCCCTGTTTTGGAGGGAGGTCACTTCTCCCTGTTTTGGAGGGAGGTCACTCTCCCTGTTTTTGGAGTCTGGCTTGACCCCTGCTAACTAAGGTTAAGTTTAGGGGAAATAATGCAAAATATGGCCTTGACCTTAGTATTTTTTGTCATCCAGCGATGTCCATCAATGCCAACAGTACATATGACCAAGTATCAAAGACATAAAGTGAGACAGTCACATAAAGTCTTATGAGGTTAAGTTACCTAACCAAGGTTAAGTTTGGGGAAAACAACCCAAAATATGACCTTGACCTTGGTATTTATTTTCATTCAGTGATGTCCACCAATGCTGAAAATACATTTGACCAAGTATCAAAGACATAAAGTGAGGCAAATACATAAAGTTAACTGAGGTTAAGTTACCTAACCAAAGTTTGGGGATAAGCAAAATATGACCTTGGTAATATTTGACGTTCAGTGATGTCCACCAATGCCAACAATACATATGAACCGGTCTTCGAAGTTAGCCGATAGCCCGAAGCCTGTTGTCAGTAAAAATCATGTCACCATGTACAATATGTTAAAAATTAGATGAAAATGTAATGCCAAAATGAGTCGGAGCAGACCCATAAATTAACGACAGCTTGTAAACTAATTTAAAAGATTTATTTTGTTTATACATCGCAGGAAACAACTATCCGTTTCAAAACAGACTGGTTTTCAATTTTATTTGCTGTTTTCGAACGACATTGGGGGCCTAGGAGCAATATTAGTATGAATCAATACCGCGATGTAAACCCGACTGATAATGATCTGAAGAACATTTCCGGTCTAATTTGTAACCTACGATGAGCTTTCTTTTGTAACCTACGATGAGTTTTCTTTTGTAACCTACCATGAGCTTTCTTTTGTAACCTACGATGAGCTTTCTTTTGTAACCTACGATGAGCTTTTTAATGTTACCTACGATGAGCTTTCATTTGTAACCTACGATGAGCTTTCTTTTGTAACCTACGATGAGCTTTCTTTTGTAACCTACGATGAGCTATCTTTTGTAACCTACGATGAGCTTTCTTTTGTAACCTACGATGAGCTTTATTTTGTAACCTACGATGAGCTTTCTTTTGTAACCTACGATGAGCTTTCTTTTGTAACCTATGATGAGCTTTCTTCATTATTTCTAAAGAGCATAATCCGACGTTTGAGTGACTAAAAAAACAACTTATGAAGTAAACAGAACCCGTAATTTCGAGACCCAATGACTGAGAATAAAGTGTCAAAACAATCACGTTCTTTATTTTATTTAATTATTTGTGATATTATTCTATAGAAAATGTAACTTTCTGTGACAATATACACATTTGTCTAAAAATTACACTCAAATTACACTTTAAAAATTTCGGGTCAGTAGAAACGTATTCAGGCTAATAATTTTTTCCAAGTCACATGCCCAACGGGCTAGTAGCTCAAAATAGATTTGAATTGACCAAGTATCAAACAAAGAAAATGAGGCGATCACATACAGTTAACTGAGGTTAAGTTACCTAACCAAGGTTAAGTTTTGGGAAAATATAATGCAAAATATGACCTTGACCTTGGTAATTTTGGCATTATGTGATGTCAATTGACTGAACAAAGCATCTGACAAAGTTTCAGAAAAATTCAAGCAGCGGTTAGTGTTTCCCCTAATGCTGAATGGCAGGACGGGTCGGCACGCCCTTTTTTCGCCCTGCCATGCAGTCTTTACATACTGCCACGCATTAATTACATGGCACCCCGCAGTGTCCTTTCTAAAACTGCTCGTGACTATAGTCTAACGCACTTTGACACGTTGTGTGACCTTTAAACCGACAATCACCAGATTTAGCCACAGGGTATTGGTAACTGATCACGCGTGACACTTGTGATAAGCATTGATTCCCGTGAATACACACTGTTAGTATAATCAGCATAATGGATTGCGGTAACCAACGACTTTGTCGTACTTGGAACATGTTTGTTTTCATAGTAGATGTAATTATCGGATTACGGACTATTATCTGCGGCATTATAATCGGTCTTTTGATGAGTTGATACAAGATACATGTAGGTACTCCCCTGAAGATTGGCAATTAATGATTGAAGTAATTATATTGTGCCGTTGTTGTTTCCTTTTGTACGCTAATTTTCGCGATCTGCAGAGCAGAATAAATGTTGTTTGTGGAACTTAATTGGCGATTAAACAAATGAGTAAATTATGGTTTACTGACTTCTGTTTGGTAAGTTTTGAATCTGGAGTCACAAATCATATTTTATTTCAAATTATTACTTTGAACATATAACAGAGATGCCAATACTGTTTGGATGCAATCTGTAGTCATTGGTTGTTAAATCTGTAGTGCGAGGGTCACGAAGTGACCCGAGGTGCCAGTGGGGTTCGGGGGCATGCCCCCCCACCCACCCCTCTTCTGAGAAATGACACTGATATATGCTGAAAAGTCAAGCTATTTCTAATCATGTTACACTGAACCACAACATGAAATCTGGCAATCTGTAAAATTACTAGAGTAGTCGTTCTACTGTTTTATAACAATTGACTGAAATGTCATCTCACTGACAATCAGTGATCAGTATTTAAACTAGAGTGTATGTACATTTAAGAGTTATTAGTTCTCATGGTTTCAATTATGTAAGTCGTAGAACATTTTCTAATTCAGTCACTGTATTTTTTTTCATTTTTTTTTTTCACGATCACAACGAAATTCGTAGTTGCATGCAAACTTGTCGTAGTGGGGTAAATAGAATAGAAATTCGTATAAAATACGGACAAATCGTAGTGGTTGGCATCTCTGATATAATTATGTCGGATTCCCAATGCCTTCGGTAAAAAGAAAACTTCAAATTGTTGATAAAGAACAGTCAAAGATTGCAAAGAATAATCATTCTATTGCATCTTTCTTCAGTACCAGAGTAAGGTAAGTTCATGGTGTGATACAATGAACATTGTGTAATAATACCATTATACCACCACATCAAAATAAATATTTTTTATAAATTTTATTTGTATTCACTCAATACACAAAAGTAGATATAGAAGATTGATGAAAACTCACCCAGACCATTTAGCAAGACTACACTGAATTCTAAGAACACTGTCCGTAACTTTTAGCTTAATATAAAACACACACTAATTATGTTCGCAAACATTACACACTAAACATTATTGAATATTTACTAATTAAAAGCAAGATTGACGGATTTCAATCGCGGTAGAAAAAAAAGAAAAACCACTTCGGGCATTTGAACTCGCAGCCAAAACTAAAAATACACACGCTGTAATAATAATGAGCTTGAAGTTGTCGACATCGCTCCCGAAAAAAAAAAAAAATAATAATAATAATAAAAATATTTGCTGAAAGTATTAAAAATGTGTTTTCAATCTTGGAAGTACTCAGTAGTATGTTTCACTATTTTTGCCTTGTGCGGAGGTCATTTTCCATTTGTCGTATAAAATAAAAAATAACATTTCACACACCCCCCCAAACACCACCCCCACATCTTGGATGAGAAACTAGCAATAATTTATTATGGCCTAATAATAATAAAACTTTAATTAGTTTGCTGTATGGTAATATTGCTCAAATGACTGCAAGTTAATAATTTTACAATGAACATTGTGTAATAATACCACCACATCAACTAAATATTTTTTTAATTTTATTTGTATTCACCCAATACACAGAAGTAGATATATAGAAGATTGATGAAAACTCATACTCAAACATACCATAAAAGCGACGTTAACTTACAAAGATGTTTTTACTAATTTTGCGTGTTAAAAATGCTCTTTTTATTTTATTTATCGTGACCTTTTTCAAGGCTGGGGGAAACACTAGCGGTTGTTGAGATATACAATGTTGTTGATTTAAAATGTGGCTGCCGCCGTCGGAAAAGTGACTGCTATATCTCACTACCCACTGTCGTGGGCAAGACAATTAAGGAGATATGACCTACTGAAAATTTGCAAAGAAACATTAATGGAGGTGGCCATCTTGGAACGATGATGTCATCGCGCCTTTTTACCATATATGGCATACTGACAAAATGTCTTTTAAAGCAAAGAAAAATGAAAAATAGGCATACACATTATACATTTTACATCTGTATTTTTATTTTTAATCAGTTTGCAGTGATTTTATTTGCTTTAAAATGTATTTTGTTAATATGCCATATATGGCGCGATGACATCATCGTTCCAAGATATTTATTTTTAATCAGTTTGCAGTGATTTTATTTGCTTTAAAATGTATTTTGTTAATATGCCATATATGTTAATAAGGCGTGATGACATCATCGTTCCAAGATGGCTGCTTCCATTTATGTTCTTTGCAAATTTTCAATAGGTCATATCTCCTTTATTTTCCATGGCATTTGGATAATTCTTTTTCAAGTTTTCAGAATCACTTTAAGTAAATCGTGCTTGAAAATAGTGCATCCACCCCTTTACCATCCAACGGTTTACTCTCAATCATCTCGACATGGACTGTATGTCAATCCGTGCTAAGTGTTTTTGATCATGAAGTGGAAGACGTTAAAAAAACGAAAGAGGCCCTCTACTGGCTAATATGGCTCTTATAACATGAATGAATCGAGTGACTATTCATAATTTTGATAGAGTATCATCAAATTAAACTGACCAATCAGTGACCAGAAATAAGATATACTAATACATTCTGGTAGGTGATAAACTCGGTCTTTTATATCCTTGATGTTCAACCAAGTTTACTGTTAAAATAAAGGTATCTACAGTATGATTCTTTTAAAACACTGCAGATGTCATGCACATTCATGCAAATTGATTCAATATATGCATCTTTTAAAATGAAAATCTTGAAAATTATCGTCTTTTTACTCTGCCAAGGATTTTTTTTTACTATAGAACCTAAAGATAAAAAGAGTAATGCAAATTTTATTACCTACTGAAAATAAAACAAAATCTCAACATCTCTGCAAAGCAAAATTATGAATCGTCTTAAAGAGGCAAAATATAGGATTTTAACAAAATCAAGGGACATAACTCCGCTGTTACTAGTCTGATTTGACTGGTTTTCAAGCTTTTCCAAGCTTTAATTGACATTAACAATCTAGTAAAGTTTGGTAAAGATCAGATGAAAAACGAGACAAAAGTTAACGACGGACGATGAACAACTCGGCATCCCATAAGCTCTAGTTTTAAAATAATATATCTAAGAAAGTATGCATTGAATTAACATTTCAAGCAACTTAAGTGATATATTTATTTACCTATCTAAACCGAAATATCTGTTATATTAATCGCTTTAAAGTTTAACGGTCAACCCTTTACAGACGAAGTTAAAAAATATTCAAATATCCTACATTTGTTATTATTTAGGTCAAGAGTCACGTGATCGTGACCGGTGCGGTGATAAATATTTCCCGTAAAATTAAGACAATTTCAAAATTGCGACCAACTTTTCCTTTTGACACTCGCAATTCTCTGAACAACATCCAATTTTTATTAAATTTTAAATCCTAATTCTATTCCGAGAACAGTTTGTTCCACTCCTAAAATCCCTCCATGTTGTCAGTTGATACACATGGTTGATAGTGGTTATTTGATGAGGGGACAACGAATGCCTTCACCTTGCGAGAGAATATCACAGGAATTTAATTAATATGCAAAATGACAATATATGGCAGATATAGTAAATAAAAGTGTGTACTTCATATAAATGTTTTATTGTGTCAGTACAATCGATAAAGGTGCAACTTGGTATAATAAACATTAATTGATCGATTTGTTGGTCCAAATTATCCTAATAAATCGACCCTGATGCCGCAAACATTGTTAAAGTGCATGACCATTTTCACTAAAGGAGTTTCTCAGACCATAATAAGCCATTCAAAAAGAGAAAAAAAGCCTTTTGGTGTCAGAGAATTAAGGCTCGGAATAGGCTTGAAATTAATACATTGGGAAATTGGCAGCCCCCACAAGGTCACTCCCAACTAGTGGTTTGCTCGAGATACTGCGACTACGTCAGAGTCAAGGCCTGTCAACTGGTCTTCACAGAAATTGTATGTAATTACCGTATACTGTTTCTCTAATGAGAATCAAATCGCTATCGTCTTCCATGGTTCCAACTTGGACCGAGTTACCGTATCATATTACCTCCCTTGGTTTGTTCTGTACGCGAGTTACCTCCCTTGGTTTGTTCTATTACGTTCTCGTTATTTTCTTGTTTTCAGGTCATTTTTCTGAGTAGGAAATAATTCAAGGGGAGGTTTTACAACTGCTCTAAAGAATACCGCGATTCCTTGCGTGTGTTAAGGTAGAATATAACAGGTACAATGAGAAAGAGTATCGAAAACTTCTCCCGAGTATCATGGGACCACTTTTCGTATTTTCAAACATGGAAGAGTTTTGGGGACAGGTTTACTTGTTGGCCCCCCGTTATATTTATGGTTGAAAAAAAGGACTACCTGGCCCCAAGAATAACTATTTTAATATTTCTCCAATATGGTAACACTATATATCACTGGAAAGCTTAGAATTTGTACTTTCCACAACAGTACAAATATTTAATGAATGCAACACCTACACGCATCGAAATAGCAAAATTGCTTTATTTTGGTCGCTTAAAACGACTGGCCTCTCTCGGTATTAAGGATAATTTATATAGTGTAAAAATGTGCAAAGTTATAAGTCGCAGTATATATACATGTGAAAATTGTTATTACTTCCCTTGATCCAATTTTCTCCATTATATATTATTTTAGCCATATTCATAGTTTTAGTTAGCTTTAGATTTGTTTTTACTATATCCTGCAGTATCGATTCTTTATCTTAGGTATTGAGGTAGGGTTATTCATTCACATACTCTCTCTTCATAACTAATCATAAATGTCAGCGGACAGTTTTACCTTCATCCAACCAGCAATGTTCTATTATTAGTAATTGTGTTACTTCCCTTGATCATAATGTCTCCATTTATTTTATTTTATTTGTATAACCTTATTCATTGTTTTATGAGCTTTGGAGTTGCTTTATACTTTATCCTGCAGCATCGATTTTAGATTTTAGGTTTTGAGGTAGGGATTATGTTATCTTTTTCACATGTTTACTCTCTCTTCATTTACCCTCATCCAACCAGATATGTTCTTTTATGTGAGTGCGTGGTGCAGTGGTAGAGCACCGAACTCAGAATCGAGAGGTCGTGGGTTCGATCCTCGCCGCGGCCACGTTATTTATCCTTGAGCAAGATAATTAATCCACATTGCTTTATAGTACTGGTTCTACCTAGGAAGCCATCGAGCGTGATTAATCTAAGTTGCAATAACTTGTTTCGCAATCGATGTTAAATAAATATGTTTAAACTTAAATATTCTTTTATTTAGTCACATTTGTCTCCAGAGTGTCTATTCAAAGTAACCAGTTTCTGCAACACTGCCAAACGATTAGTTGTTTTTTAAAGAGTTTTTATTAACACTGCCGTTAGTTAGTGTTTTTTAGTTGTGTTTTTTTTGTTACGTATTTGTTATTTTGAGGTAATGGACTGATATAGAACGTTCATTTACAGATAGGACAGAAAAGTTTGGGACGGAAAACAAAAAAGGGCGAATTGCACAATTTTTAATTGTGTTGATTAAAATTTGATTTAAAACGTTTAATAGTGATAATAAACACGATTGACAGTGAAATAAGTGTTGTTGTTTTTTGTTTTTTGGTGTTAAATATCATTAATATATGTTCACAGTAAATCGTAGATTTTAAGTACAGTTTATATAAAAAATGAGAATAGATGTCACGCATATAGGCCCATCTCAGTTATTTGAAACATTAATAAAATTAAAACATGAAAACATGATATTGTATCTAGTAGCATATGTGTCGGCATATGTTTTATTGCATACAATTATATCTTCGTGATGGCCGGGAAACTTCCACAATCGCAAAATTTGTCATATTTGCAACTCGAATAAAATATCTCCTTAATAAACTGTGATGTTTATACACTCGTACCTGAATACAAAACATAAATATATTATGATACAATAAACCACGTTTTATTTGGAGAACTAACGTTATCACGAAAAGTTATCACGAAAAAACAGTTATACAAGATTCACCAATCATCCCGAACCACAGTGTTTCACACATACGCGCAACATACCCGGGTAATCGTGTCACGCGACATTGATAATTTAATCAGTACTCTTCACCTTGGCGTCATAATTAGATCACGCTTACAATTAGCCAAGTGTCACTTAATATCGTGTATTCGGGAATTCTATGTTCCTGTGTATGTATATTTCCTTTTTTAAGTCAGACAGCTGCCAGTAGAGGTAGTCAAGATGTATATTTCCCGATATTAAGGACATTAGCATCAGTAATGTTGGCAAATTAGAGTTTGATATATTATATAATTATTTAGTTGCCCTAAAGTGTCAAGTTGTATGCATATTTATGTGGCAATTATAAGAGTATACAGGAAAATTGTTGATTTGTCACAGGCCATCATTATTTATCGTTTACTATTATATTCCATCGTATGAGTAAGTTCCACACAACATCGTTATAGTTCATTTCTGTGGTGTTCTTTTGATTTCACAAAAGCTACTAGTATGCAATTCAATATGCCTCCAAAAGTAAAATAACTGTTTCTAAAAGCACTGATCTGGCTTGCTTGTGCCTGTCGTTGAACATGCAAAGTCGGACTTATACTTGTGATTCTTGCAAGCATTGGTTTCATGCTGATTGTGAAAGTAATGATCGAATAATTTAATTTATTTCGGAATGCAATTTGTCGTAACCTGAATATTGTTTCGACGTATGAGCTAACAGGAGAATACATTATCAGAGGATTGGGTCGTTTAGTCAAGTAGACGCACTTTTATATTTATGGTTACGTATAATCTTACGTCACTTACGAATATTGATTCTATGTACTCGTGATTTATATTCTTTTTTTTTTAATATTAAATTTACTTTTATAAAGATAATCTCTGTCTTAAAGGGTACACACGGATATTGGTTTTTACCTCGCAGGTTTGTCTGGAGTTTTTCTATTATACTTGCATATTTCATAAATACTATTATTTTAAAGATTTATAATCATTGTAAATTAACATTACACGACAAAAACACTAAAGTAAATCTATAGAGTTTAAAAAAGACGATTAGTTTCTTGTGTAGCGACTTCGAGGTTATTAGTCAATAAAAATTCATCCGAAGACAAAAGAGAAAAAATTACATCGTCACAATCAAATCTAGCAGACGACAATGTATGAGGATTATTGTAAGGTGACTACATCTTATTTCCAAACATCAACTTCACAAGGGACAAGTACCATCCGTATTTGCTAC
>JAWPHD010016182.1:0-51206 GCA_037043455.1 Cyrtodaria siliqua | reverse complement strand
CTCTTCTCGGAAGCTCTGCCGTCTCTGCCGATTTGAAATAGGAAGAGACGGCAGAGAAGAGCAGCAAAGATGGCGTCTAAAGAAGATACGTACGTGACTGTGAGAATTGTATTTTTTAGATTAATTGCAGAGATATCGTTGTCGACAAATGTGTATTGTTGTTATTTAGATAAAATAGTAACTGTTGTGCGAAATGTTCAGTATCCCGGTGACATTTGCTTTAAAACAAGCAAGAAATGGTTGACTATTATGTGAAATTTATTATAAAAGGGAAACGTTACACTCACGAAGAAATTGTTTTTTTTCTTCCAATGGATTTTTGGTCATTGTTAAAAAGTTATATGAAGGATGGGTAGATTTACAAGCCCCTGGACCCCAGGCTCAACAGACATACCAGACCTCTATATTTATAACCTATATGCATTGGCCTGTGGGTAAATACTATTAACATTTATAGCGATCACAACAGTGTGTTTTTATTTGTAAACACTCAATATCAAGATCATGTCTTTTTTTTCACGACTCGACAAGGTCGGAAACTTTCTGGTACTGGTAGCTGATAGTTACATAATAAAAAATACTATGTAGCATTGTTCGGTGGGGTAGCTCAGTTGGTATAGCATTGGGTTAGAACATATTAGATGAGGGGTGGGGTATTTTCAATAAAAACAAATCAAGGGAGTGTTTTTAACATTTTGTCCATGTGGGTTTTGTCCTTTTCAGTATTTTCCAGGTGGGGTGGGGAGAGAGGTGCTATGGAGAAACAAAATAACATACGGGAGTGGGGGATGGGGTGGGGGGGGGGGGGGGGTTACCTTATATTTACAATAATATATACTTAGGTAGTGGTGTTCCGAACAATTTGGTGGAGCATTTGTTGTTTAAGTTACATGACTTGATTGTCTTCAGTTATCTAGTCCTGTTTTATAAACATACGGATATTTTGTTTACACTAAGATTATTAATATGATCATATGTTATGACATTTTTACCACAGGTCCCTGAAACTCTGAGATAAACTCGTCAGACTTCGACTCACATGCATCGGTCACTAGTGACTGCAGATTGCATACAGAGAATTATATCATTGGATTAAACCTAATATGTGATATCGTTTTCGAGAAGTTTAAAAATCCATAAACCATGTAAAATCTTCCAACTACATTTAAAGTATTTTTGCAACGGTTCTACAATTTAGAATGGAAGGTTATTTTGTTAAAATTTATTTGATATAAACACAAACCACAATTAATTTAAATATGAACATATGTTAAATACGTTCAAGTTTAAATTAATGTTGGCTAGTTTTGGTACAATCAGTTTTGTGCTGTTGGGCCCATTTCTGTAGTGTAAGGAAGCATGCTGGAGAAACAGGTTCGAGTCCTGGCGGAAACCCCTTGCACACTTACTGAGGTGTACTAATATGTATTATAAAAAAAAACTTGCGCTACTTTGATTACTTCTACTTCCGGAATGATGCGTGTTCGATTAGTCCCAAATCCTCTGCCTCTGCCGATGTACGTTCGATTAGAACAGTGCTCTGCCTTCTTCTATCATCTTCTATACTTGGCGCTTCTCTACGCGGAAGAGACCAAACGAACAGGCTATACGTTATAGAATGTCCAACAAGGTGTTACGTACGGTGTCCTGTTAGGGCCATCTTACCATCGCATATTACCATCGACCTAGTCGAACTTGACCAAGTTTTCCATTCCCGAATATTGCAAACAAATGTTTGTGGACGAGTGAGGAGTGAATACATTGGAGGAACACATGAAACACAATTATATAAAGGAAAGCGGAGACATTTCACAATCAACTTTTTAAATGACACTAATTGATTATAACTATGCATAAGGTTAAGCATCCTTATATTTTACTAGTTGTCTGAGTGCCTAAAGAAACATTAAGAGCATGGTGGGAGCAGGGGCTGCCTGGAATTTATCTCGTCAATCCACATACAGGGTATAGATCCAGGTTTAACAAGGAAGTCGGCAATTCAACGTTGGTTTTCAATGATGTATATAGGCGCTCGTCCTGCCACCCTTCCGCTCGCCACTGGAACCTATTCAAACCCAGACACAGAAGGGTGACAATGCCAAGTTTGTTGTACTTCTTAATTCCGAAGTTTGAAGTCTGATAGATTGCACGCGTCTATAGGTGAGCTATAATTCCGTAATAAGGCCAAACAAAAATATATGTGTGTTTAGGCAGGGTTCTATATTTTAATTTTCATCCCAGGTTTAGGGTAAGATGCCAGAAAATAGTAGGTAGGGTCGGTACAAATTTATTTTTATATATATTTTTTTTTATTAATATACATATAGGGAAATTTTATACCCAAAACAGATTTTTATATTTTTCTGGTAAATTGGAAAAAATTGCTATGTTTCACCAGAAAAAATAGGTAGGGTCGGGTTACCCTAAACACACATAACTTTTTGCAAGGCCTAAGTTGAACGCTCATATAAAATTAATTAGTAATTAGAATTGAACAAAGCAGGTTTTGTTCACCCACACCCATGTTGACCAACATGGTGGAATAGTCTTAACATGTTATATTTAATATTTAATAAAATTGTCTCACTGACAAACCTGAGATTATATTGAGAGAGAGAGAGAGAGAGAGAGAGAGAAAGAGAGAGAGAGAGAGAGAGAGAGAGAGAGAGCGAGCGAGAGAGGAGAGAGGGGTATCGATAAAACGAAGAAGAGGCCTACTATACATTACGATTAATGCGATGGTCGATGGTAAGATGCGATGGTCGATGGTAAGATGCGATGATCGATGGCATCTTACCATCGCATCTTAATATCAACAATCGCAGCTTACCATCGACCATAGCATCTTACCATCGCATATTACCATCGACCATCGCATCTTACCATCGCATCTTACCATCGACTATCGCATCTTACCATCGACCATCGCATCTTACCATCGACCATCGCATCTTACCATCGCATCTTACCATCGACCATCGCATCTTACCTCGGTCAACGTTTGCATACATTACAAGAACCATGTAAAACGATGAAAATGAACAATTACTTTTTTCCGACTCGGCTTTATGAAAGTTTTTATTTTATTTATTTTTCATATGCAATGCGATAACTAAGTGAGTAAACAGTTAATTTTACTCAGAATTATATTATATAGAAGAAAGTTTTTAATTCGGCATATCGCTCCGACGTTAAAACATTCAAAATGCACACCACCATTAGATTATCCATAGGTTTACAGTAAGCGTTTGTGCTTACTACCACTTTCCAAAATCTGATAGCTCTTAACGGGCTACCTAAAATTAAAGTACTAACCTGAATACATAAAAAACGTACAAAGTAAGCGATGTTTCGTTCGAGTGTTAACCACTCAATCAAAAGCACCCCGTATCATTAGTGGGTCAGGTCACACTGTTTATATCTGTTCGCCATTTTGATATTTTTAGCTATGGTCATGTGACAAATTATGACGTAATGGCAGAGTACTTCCTAAGACGTAAACAGTCACGTGGTGACCCTGGTAGAGATCTGACAGTTATTAGAACATGCAGAACACCACTTTGTAAACTGTTTTAAAGGAGTGGGTGGTCTGGGTACATGAGGCTTTTCATGAGTGTCCGACTTATAATTTACAATGACATCTTCTATTCGAAAGGGAAATCTCATAATGAATGAGCCTAATTTACAAGAAAAGTCATTCTGTGCAGTAAATGTGCTGTCCTTGGTTACGCACTTTGGTCAATGTAAGCATTTAACGCCCGATTTCATCCAACATCTATGACGAATTCAAATGATAGGCCTGTAATATACAATTCTTAAAGTAAACATTTTACAATATGTGTACACCGTTTCTCAACCTACTGATGCCGGGGTATATATACTAAACCAAATTGCTAAGTATCAACCTAAGAATATGTCAATAATATTCTCATTGTTTTGTGTATTTTGTGCTTGATTAGAGATACGGTTATACTGCAAAATAATGAGTGTAAATCGTCTACTCTGATCGAATGAACATATTTTAAAACTTTTAAGTCAATGTGTTTTTTTAGAAATAAGTTATAACACTTATACAACTGGGTATATAGGATTTTATTAAGTACTTTGAATTAGTGAAGCTTTCGATGTTCCTAATTCTAAAATATGCCAGTTAAAATTATTTTGACATCATGTTTTACTAGCATTACCACTACAAATGCGTTTGCAAAAGAAATTTTCGAAATATTTAATGTTAAAGCTGAATTACAGTTACTTGAATTTCAAATCATATTCAATTTAAAGGGAGGTAATTTAAGATTATCCATATTTCACTTTTTTATAGACGGAGAATCTGCGACAAAGGGGTCAATTTTTTATGTTTTTTTTCTATTATTTCATACCAATTTTAAGAATTTTATATCTTTAAGCGATCTTTGACTCAGGTTATGTGTTTTATCAGCACATTTCATGTTTTCATATAAAGGGAGGGTAACTCTCAAAAGATGTAACAATTTAAACAAAAAATAAATGTTTTACAAACTATGGGTCAAAACAAGATACTTATCATATATCTTTTCTAAAATATATTTAAAATAAGAAAGTTAGTTAAGATACAAAAGTTGATACTTAGTAATTCTGTTCAATTTATATAAGATATATTTTGAGAATCTAAACAAAATATATACACACAACATAAACGGCTTTAACCAGCCATGACAAACCACAAAACTGGAGCGTCGAATTAATAGTTATCAACTCATAATTCATTTTACATATATTCAATCACGGATATTTTAAGAATCCAAAATTCCAAAAATAAACCTATACTGTTAATCGGACTCATATACACTAGAATATGACCTGAACACCTGGATAGAGTTTTAATAAACGGTTTTGTAGTGTAATTTTGCCGTTATTTTGGTGTTTTAGTTTCTTTAACATATGTTGATTGACATGACCTTTTTATCATGCATTGGAGCATGTTTAACATTTAAGATTCTTCTAGGAAAAATATATTTAAGGGGATTCAGTTCCTCCTATTTCAATGTAACAACGGTCTGCCGTTCGCTATAAACTTTGTTTGTTTGAGGTTTAATGTCTGTTTCCAGCAATATTTTTTAGGTTATATATGACGGTCTACCTTTTTAGTGGTGGAGGCAGACCACCCCATTTTTCCTGGGTAGAACCAGTACTGTATACCTCTCGCCATCCGTAAGAAGCAACACTTTCTCATTTGACAAGTCGAGCTCCAAGTTGGATTCGAACCCGCAACGTTGAGGAAGTCCGAACGAAACATGTATAGGTTAAAGCAGATATAAAAGTCAAACATGAAATGCAGCATTCAATGACTATTTTCAAATAATGGATGATATGTTAAAATGTTAACTATGAAGACCAACAAATGCCCGTCGACGGGTGTGTACACAATTAAATAAAAAAAAAGTTAAAACATGAGTTGAGCAAAGCTTAACATGAGTTTATAATTGGTTGACATGCTTGACATACCAAGTATTATTCCTAAATATTTCAAAAATTCAGAAAGTCCTATAAATTGTTATATGTACAAAAATAAAATTAGAACTATTATTTTCAACCACAACAAAACAGTTTCTGACCTTGACATAGTAAATAACACTCCTAAGGGATGTGAATGTAATATATCAGCATTTTGCTATGTTCCAGCAGGTCATGTCATCACTGGCATTTTTGATATTGTAGATAAACGTATTCGGCATCTGTTTTCTAAAGGTCCAAAGTATATATTACCTTCAATTACTGATTTTAATGCATGCCGTGTTCACATCGCATAACCCATTGAGGATTTTAGGATAAAAATGGTTTTGTAGAGAACATGCGGACCCAAACTCTCTTTCTACTTGGAAAACGTCAATTCTTAAAATTATAGATACACATATTAACTTTTATAATGCTAAGCCCTCTTTACTTCCTCGGAAACCTAGGTTTTCGTTTCGTAATTCGCATCGGAGGTCCTCACTGTATTACAAACAAGGAGCAATATAGGTTGTCCAGTCATCGCACAATGGAAAAGTGAGTGAAGCATAGTGGCTGACTGTAGAGGGTAGAGGGGTCAATCACTAAACATGCAGTACGTCTGACGAACTTCCTGATTAATTTTGTAAAGTGGTCAGGAAACCCGTCAGATCCCTTTAACTTCCGAAGTTTATAGACCACATCTCCATAAAATAAGGGTTGTAATATTCCTAGGCGCAGAAGTGTTTTAAGGTTGGTGTTGTACTTCTCCAATAGGTTTTCGTTGCGGCGGTAGAATTTTGAGAAACATCTACCTAGTTTTTGATAACGAAAACCCTGCTGAAGAAGAAGTAACTTGATATCGATTATTGAAGTCTATGACATCATTACAAGCTCTAGCAAAACGAATGAGCTGGGAGATATACACCCCGTATGATGTAGCACCAGGTACATCCCGATCCCGTTGTTAAAGTTAACGATGTTAAAGAAATATAAAAAGATCGGACAGGGAAAGTAGCATTCAAGGAGGACAGTCAACCACAAAACACAGAAACAAACACGCAAACAGACAACAAGAAGGCAAAAGTAATAATAAATGCAAACGACATCACAAACACAAAAGGGTTGACAATAGGGCTACCGCCTTGGAACGGTCAGTGGCAAAGTATGCCACTGGGGGTTTAAACCGGTTCTAGGCTGCACCAAATCTCACACTTACCCTACTGTCACCCCATTAAAACAGGACAGTGTAAATAAAGCAATCCCCGCCATGATCAAATCTCTAACCAACAAGGCAGTTGAACTCATCTCTCTTCTGATAGATTTTAGTCTGTATGAAATCATTAAAAATCGAGAGATGAAGATTGAGAAATGCTGCTTCAGTATCCGAACTATTGGCTTTATTCAACGTGAGCTGTGGCGGATAAATGTTAGTAATCATATGAGCAAAGAACGGATTATTCTTATTATCTTAAAGATCACATTAAAGCTTATGAAAAGTCTGGGATTAATTTATTTTGGTCTGTTAAAAATTCAGGAGACGTTCTTGATAAAAATTTCAATAAACGTCAGGTTTCGTCTATACTTTACACTATATACAATCTTACCACATCACCTTATCAAAGACAAGCTTATTGTTTTTTTATTCAAACAACTTTCGCTAGAGAAAAAAACCTATATGTTTAGCCTGTAACAACATTAAAGCGTTTTTTACTAACGGCAGTTTAGACAATTACACTATGTGGATTTGCCAAGAAGTTTTTGAAGCACTCATTTTCCTTTTAGTTAATATTTTCGTCAGGTATGACACTACCGTCTATAGACAAATTGTTGGTATCCCTATGGGTACAAACTGTGCAAACTGTACAGATTGTGAACCTCTTGTCGCAGATTTGTTCTTGTATTGCTATGACAGAGATTACATGTTGAGTCTTTCATCTGATACTCAGACAAATGTAATTGAAGCCTTTAATGACACCTCTTGGTATCTGGATGACACATCCTTTCTTTTCTATTATGGTTAATAAAATCTATCCTAAGGAACTTCAGCTCAACAAAGCTAACAGTTCTGATACTGTCGATTCTTTTCTTGATTTACATTTCTCTATTGAAAATGGCGAAATAATTAGTAAAACCTATAACAAAAGAGATGATTTTAATTTTGAAACTGTTAATTATCCCCATTTAGATGGGGATGTTCACCGAGCTACTTCTTATGGGGTCTATGCTTAATCGTTTTTCTAGACCTTGCAGTCGCGTTGAGGACTATATTCGTAATATTTGTATAACTAAAAATCTAAGGCTACCGTTACCATAAACTTCGAAAAAACTTTGCAAAATTTTATTATCGTAACGCTGATTTACTTATAAAATATAAAAGCAATTTAAGAACTCTTCTGTGACAAGGACAATCACAACCTCACTTCTATGGGATATGACTTACAAACTTCGAAAGATCCTTGGTCATAATCACTTTCATACAATCTTTATTACCTTTGTTAAAACGTATATCAAAAGAGGTTTTGACTCTATCGTTTTGCATCGCACTGCATGTTTTTACAGTTCGCAACTATGCGTTCCTCTTTGATTGTGCGATGACCGGACAGATTGTGGACACTTTAAAATCGGCGCCCGAACAATATATATACATTGTGAATAAAACCAAGAAATGTATTTCGTGCATACCGGATAAGGTTATCCACGTTTTACGTGGGTGATGGAAAGCCTGATATTAAAAGTGGCACGTTGATATCAAGAGTTGCAGATGCATGACGTCATTGTGTAAATAAACATGCAAAACGTTTGTAGATGGCAACGTCAATGCGCAGAATGTAAATGATATGCAAGAAAAAGATCAACCATGTGTATCCAGTTCAGATAGGGAAATTTCAACCCACGGTAAAACTGTTTAATCGGAACCTGGGCAGAGCCTTGGTTCCGATAAAAACAGTTATGCCTCGTGCTTGAATTTTTAACAATTATATTGTCGGGTGTTTTCTTGGTCTTAAAGTATAATATACACGCTTTCACCAAACAAGTAGTCCAGCCCATGTCTCCCTGTGGCGCAATGTTCCCTGCATTTTTACCAAGACCCAAGAAAATGCATGCTTAATTTTGTATAGTATTTATTTTCTTACGGTTACTTAAACCCCAAATGCCTGCACCATAGAATAACACTGGCTCAAATGAAGATTCATACACTTTACAAAAAGCATCATAGTCCATGCCACCAGCATGTAAAAGCACCATAGTCCATGCCACCAACATGTAAAAGCATCATAGTCCATGCCACCAGCATGTAAAAGCATCATAGTCCATGCCACCAGCATGTAAAAGCATCATAGTCCATGCCACCAGCATGTAAAAGCATCATAGTCCATGCCACCAGCATGTAAAAGCATCATAGTCCATGCCACCAGCATGTAAAAGCATCATAGTCCATGCTACCAGCATGTAAAAGCATCATAGTCCATGCCACCAGCATGTAAAAGCATCATAGTCCATGCCACCAGCATGTAAAAGCATCATAGTCTATGCCACCAACATGTAAAAACACCATAGTCCATGCCACCAATAGGTTAAAACATCATAGTCCATGCCACCAGTATGTACAAACATCATAGTCCATGCCACCAGGATGTAAAAACATCCTAGTCTATGCCACCGTCATGTAAAACATCATAGTCAATGCCACCAGCATGTAAAAACATCATAGTCCATGCCACCAGCATGTAAAAACATCATAGTCATGTAAAAACATCATAGTCCATGCCACCAGCATGTAAAAACATCATAGTCCATGCCACCAGCATGTAAACATTTTGTATATAAAGCAGATAATGCTCTACTGGCGGATTTTGCAAGTTCAGATATGGCATACTTCATGTCGGATTTTGCAAGTTCCGATATGGCATACTTCAAGTCTAAATAATGCTCTACAGGCGGATTTTGCAAGTTCAGATATTTCAAGATATTTCATACTTCAAGTCTAAAATGTTCATGAAACCACAAACCAAGATATTTATATGTATGTGTACTGTCCAGGTTGATTTCACCACAGGTAAATTGTAACTGGGATATGTTTTTTGAAGCAGGTCGGAAGTGGACAATCTTCGTTTTATCATGATTAACACACAGTCTCCATTTCTTACACCATGTGTTCAACACATTAAGCATGCGTTGTAAAGAGTCCTCCGTCGGTGCAATCAGTGCAATCATCGGCGTATAATACTGTAAAATTATTGCCTTTTAGTGAGGTCGATATGTGTATTTATCGACCTGAGAAAAGTGATATAGCACCTCAGCCGGTATATTATCCAAACCAGAAGATTTTAACAACTCCAACCGAAATAAACTTTTTTCTGCTTTCGTTTTGGTAAGGAAAATGTTTAATGCAGATATGTCGCGAGTAACCGGCGGTATTGTGTTATTTTGTAAATTGGCTTTGATACTGTTAAGGTGCTCGCTATCAAAGTCAACGTTGCTATTGTGACAATGCAGTGCTTCCATTGTAAAAGAATATCAGTAGTGTCTTTAGAGTCATAACCGTTTCCATCAATGACTTCCATCGGGATACCGTTTTTTCTCATTGTGAAGGCCTATTTTTCCAATTTCTTTCCAAAAGCTGCGACCGCCGTTCTCGCTCTTGATATATTTTAATCGCTCATGTTCTGAAATCTGATATTTACGCTTAGCAGTCCTATTCAGTTTATCAAATACATTTTTCTGCTGAGTGTAAACTCCCTTAAGTACCCGCTTTTCGCGCGGGTTACCTGTACTCTTAAGCCAAATACGTTCCTTTTCACATACTAAGTCCCACGCGTTTTGTTATTCATCGGACCAGTATGGCTACTGTGTTCTGTGAAAGCTCCATTTCCTGTTCGACTTTTATACTTACCTTTATACCGGGATTTAGCTTTAGAATTTTTGGCTCGGTTAAAAGTTCATTGTTTTTTGGGCAGGGTAGCTTCCATCTCATTTACTATCAATGTAACGAAATACTGATAAAAGCTGCGTTTGCATCATGTTCATGGTTTAAATTGCGTTCAATTTTCAGAATTGTCTCATTTATCAAAGTCAATTTTAATTCACTAGAAAGAAATGTATGGAACACGATATGTATCATACTACGTTCGCGGTGTATTATCGTTATGTGTTACAACTGAAGATACCGAAATAAAACATAACGGCATGGAGTGATCGGGCACTTTCGTAGCTCCTTGTAACTGACATCAATCATTAGGCAAACTTTGAAATCGGTAACATATATCAACTGCTCATACGGTACAAAAATAAAGTCCACGACAGATCTACCTCGATGCGACACGTGCGTGTAATCACCAATACGGCCGTTTAATCCACAGTCAACTAAGAAATAGATCAGGAGATCACCGTTTGAATTAAAGATAAAGTCTATGACATCAAGAGGTTTGACGTCGTCATCTCCTTCAATGTATTCGCTATCGTCGCCGACCCGTGAATTTATGTCACCGTACACATAAAGACCACCTTCATTTTGGTACGCATGTACTTGTTCCAATAATGTGCAATAAAACAGTTCAGAGTCAATATTTCGCGCCGAATAGGACCGGGGAAAATAACAAACGTAAAGTATAATGTTATCCGATAAATGCTTACCAGATAATTTTATTCGCAGAATGTCTTCAGCGGTATCGTCTAAAATAGTGACTGCGAACGAATTTAACAACTCATTTCGAACAAATATACCGACGCTACCAGAACCACGTTTCGCCTTCCTAGGAATAGTTAACCTATTGTGAGCGAAAAACGTATACCCGTCGACGCTTAGCGTTTCCTTATTTCGTAAAAATGTTTCTACTACACAATATGTCACAGTTTCAGTACTTGAATGCACTTTCTCGAAAAATATTATTATCTAAATATTTGAGTGACCACCCTCCGACATTCCAACAACCTAGGCGCACACTGTCCTAGTTACCATAGTTACCATTTGCTCGTACAGGATACATCTTACCACCAGATACACGATAGTTGTTGTCTTTGCCTATTTCTTTGAGTATTGCTAGTAAATGCGAATCAGCATTACGAGTATCACGGGAGTAGTCATTTTTAAGCTAAGTTTTGGCTTCCATGAGCTTTTTTTCATTGCAAATGATTCAATGGTTGCGATTATCGGTCCTGGTTTCTTGCTTTTAGAGAATTTTAGCTCAACACTGGTGACTTTTACCTCAGTTAATTTGCAACCGTCTCGAATTAAAGCCACTACTTTGTCATTGGTAGCTAAGTTAGATTAATTGTTGTCACATGGCATGCACTTGATTGCAACACGTGTTTTTCTGCTCCTCGAACAACAACCTCTGATCACCAGAACCGTCAGATTTGAGAGCGTCTGCGTATGATTTCTCAAGACCAGCCGTTTTGTCTTTCAACTCCTGAATCTCTAGATTGTATTCATTATGAAGTTTTTATAGCACAGTGGCGTTGCTTGTGCAGTGTGGCGGCAGTAAAACGTCTCCCCGCGCTTGCAATCAGTACTGTTATTCATTCGATCTTTGGAGATCGCTGAGCCCGATACTAATATTTAGTTATCGTACTGCAATATTTCGTATGTGTCGTGCTCGGCCGTTTCCAAATGTCCATTATCATACTTTTTTTTATCAATTTGACATTTAACGGTCGTGGAAATCAGCACAGCAATCCGAGAGTATATCTTACCCTCTAAATCAGTTGCTAAAGAGTCCATTCTCTTTGTTAGCTTTTCATGCGATAAGTGGATATCATTAGAAATGTTTAAAAATAAAGCCTTTATTCCTGGTGGGACAAACATAGGATCAACATCTTGGTTGTTCACATTTTCCATGGGCGGCGCCATCTTGTATTTGTTATTATTGTCCACCATCACTTCTCGAAGCCGAGTAAATAATAAACAAACAAACACTAGAAAATGACTTGTTTTCGTGAGAGCGATCAAAATCTCAATTTAATCACTCACGCATGCGCATAACATAATACACCTATAACGCTATGGAAATGCATTGGTGTAGTATTTGTGGGCAGAACTAACAGTTACGTACACAGGTTTGTTACACAGTGTTTATCATATTTGTAGTCAAGCACAGAAAAAAAGACATACACGAGCTTTGTTTTAGAAACTGGACAAGCAATAAACATTACGTTCTTGGTTACCGAAAAGTTATGGTGCCAAATGGCGATGATGACAGCCAATTGTACTGTACACATTTTCTACATTTACACATTTTCTACATTTAGAGCGAATGTTGCTCAAATGAGCTTTTATTTTAGAAACTGGACAAGCAATAAACATTACTTCTAGAAGAAACGTTCTTGGCTGCCGAGAAGTTATGGTGTCAACTGGCGATGATGACAGCCAATTGTACTATTCACATTTAGAAAAGGCGAATGTTGCTCAAATGAGCTTTTGTTTTAAAAACTATACAAGCAATAAACATTACTTCTAGAAACGTTCTTGGCTGCCGAGAAGTTATGGTGCCAACTGGCGATGATGACAGCCAATGATACTATGCACATTTAGAAAATGGGTTTTTAGAAAATGGGTTTGGGGACGAATGTTGCTCAAATAAACTTTTGTTTTAGAAACTGGACATTCCAAGCAATAAACATTACTTCTAGAAACGTTATTGGCTGCCGAGAAGTTATGGTGCCAATTGGCGACGATGACAGCCAATGG
Organism: Cyrtodaria siliqua; assembly: GCA_037043455.1. Classification (NCBI taxonomy): domain Eukaryota; kingdom Metazoa; phylum Mollusca; class Bivalvia; order Adapedonta; family Hiatellidae; genus Cyrtodaria; species Cyrtodaria siliqua. The sequence goes on along the minus strand of JAWPHD010016182.1, from coordinate 38,047 downwards.
TACTATACACATTTAGGAAATGTGTTTTGGGCGAATGTTGCTGAATTGGGCTTTTGTTTTAGAAACTGGACAAGCAATAAACATTACTTCTAGAAACGTTCTTGGCAGCTGAGAATTTATGGTGCCAATTGACGATGATGACATATATACATTTATACTATACATATTTACAAAGTGTGTTTGGGAGCGAATGTTGCTCAAAAGGAGTGTGCCAATTGAATGCTAAATGACACAAGCAAATGTAGATTAACAAAGCTGACTCGCGTTAAGATCGTGAAAGTTGTCGGAATCTAACAAAAGAGAAGCAATGTATAAACTCAAAACTGACGATAGAAATGTCCTTGGTTTATACACACTGCGATCTGCATATTTCTTTAACATGTCAAACAGGGTTTTGATGAAGCCATGAGAATATGTTAATTGCAGGGAGGAGGGGTTTAGATAGGGCTGTTTTAACAGATCAGGAGATATTTTATCATGGTAGTGTTAGAGACGGGGTTGATACGGAAGATATCGATGATTTATAAACGCTATCCAAGATAACGTTATAGACAATGTTGAAGAGAAAGTGTTATATGATGATGCTGTTGGCGAGCGGGACATGTTTTTGGACATACTTATCAGAGAAGGAAAACAAAAAGAACTTCACTACGGACCAAATATAGTCGATGATACACTTGATAGTCCGAAGCAGTACTTAAAGGCGTTGATGCACTATTTTAAAACAAGGTTTAAATAGCTCTGAAAAACCTGAAATACTTATCAAAATGCCATGAAAAATAAAGGAGATATGACCTGTTGAAAATTTGCAAAGAAATATAAATGGAGGTGACCATCTTGGAACAAGGACGTCATCTGATAAAATGTCTGTTAAAGCAAAGAAAATCATTGAAAATGAAAAATAAGTATACAATTTATACTTTTACATCTATATATCTATTTTTAATCAATTAGCAGCGATTTTCTTTGTGAAGAAATCACTGAAAATTAAAAATAAGCATACAATTTATACATGTTACATCTGTATATTTATTTTTAATCAATTAGCAGTGACTTTCTTTGCTTTAAAATGTATTTTGTCAATATGCAATATATGGTAAAAAGGCGCGATGACATCATTGCAAGATGGCCGCCTCCATTTATGTTCTTCGCGGATATTCAATAGGTCAAATCTCCTTTATTTTTCATGAACTTTTTCTTTTAAAGATGATATGTATTTCAAAGAAAATACAGCTCCAAAAAGTAGTGAGTAGAGGACTATACTAAGAAATATAAATGGAGGTGACCATCTAGGAACAATTACGTCATCGCGCCTTGGCATATTGATAAAATGTCTTTTAAAGCAAAGAAAATCACTGAAAATGAAAAATAAGCTTAGAATTTATACGTTACATCTAGAAATCTATTTTTAATTAATTGGCAGTGATTTTCTTTGCAAAGAAAATCACTGAGAAAGAAAAATAAGCATACCTTTTCTTTCAAAGAAGATATGTATTTCAAAGGAAATACAGCTCCAAAAAGTAGTGAGTAGAGGACTATACTTAAATGAGAAATGTAAATATAAAAAGGTAAACTGCGACGTCCAAAAAGATATAAGTATACTCTAACAGAACATTATGAAGAAAGGAATAACACACTTGCACAATTGACAATACCAACAAAACAAATGTGGATTGTGTCGTTAGGATTCTCTGTGGCCAAAGCATTCCCAATTATTGCTGTGGACTTTTAACAGCTTTGACATTATAGAATAGATATAAAAATCAAACAGGAAAAGTAGCATTCAAGGACAACAATTAAAATATCACAAACACAAACGGGTTGATAATAGGGCAACCGCCTTGGAACGGTCAGTTGCAAAAAATGGTGGTTTAAACCAGGTTCTAGGATGCCCAGTCCATAAACTTCATATGGACCGAAGCACCATACATTACTTATTATATTTTACCGAATCTGACCAACAAATTAAATCAATACGTTTTATGATTTATTTTGACGTCGTTTTTTTGCACACGTCCGCTAATATAGCTATCGGACCGGGCGCCCGATCAATATGCAACTTTATGGACCGGATGACGTCACATTAAACAAAGAGTGGAATATGCAAATGAGGTATAATATAGCCAGATATTGATAAATACATTTACCTGTGGATTAATTTACCTGTTCAAAGTTTTCTACGTCATCAAATAAAATCTTACTCTCGCTTTTCACAGATATTGCAATGCGTGAATTGTAAATATCTATTGTTGTGTATTGATTTCGATTTAAATATACAAAAACATGTTGATGAAACAAAACATGGCCGGAGAACTTTAATGTTTCCTTTTTCTTGACAATACTTGCAAAATTGACTATCAATGATGTTTATTTTATGGAGAAATTGTCTGGTTGGAAGAATTCTATGGTTAAATCGTACTTGAAACCAATGTCATGTTGTATTTGCTGAGGATTTAAAGGGGTATATGTATATATCATTCCATGTTTCTTCCTCTAAGTTATACATTTCATCCCTTTTGGATTTTGTAGTTTGTTTGCTGGAGTTTTGGATAATAATATTATAAAGTTCCCTTGATCCATTTTTGTTCTTAACAAATGGAATGATATTAAAAGAAAGAATTGGGTTTTGTATTTTTTCCATTTGTTTTGTGAAGATATTTTTTCTAATGTAATCTTTACTTGCCGCAATAACTTCATTATATACCAGAGACTGTGCATTTACGTTATACAAGTTATTAAACATCAACGGAATAAAAGTTTCAATTTTCATTTATTAAATCATTAAGTTCATGAATACGCTTAGAATACCAAGATTTGTAAAATATTACATTACCTCCGACTAAAATATTAGGATAGATTATAAAATAGTGAAGTTGTTGAACAATTGTTAGCATATAAAATGTCATTATTTAGTTCTAACATATTTATGTAAGTTCTTAACAAATCCTTCCAAAACAGACTAGTCATCTTTTTATTAATAATTCTGCAAAAATTATCCCCAGGTTTATTAGATATTTTAAGTTTAAGGGTAACTATATAATGCCATTGTCCACCTTTAAACATAAGTCTTCGAATCCAAGTTGCTTTAGATTGTGCTTTTAGAGTGAAAATAAAACACAATTCTTAAACGATACTATTATCTTCTGTTCGTGCATAACTAGTCAGGAATACCACGTGCATGATTGAGATACAGTAACATTTATAAGTACCCAGTCGTATGTGTTATAATTTATTTCCAAGAAAAAACATCGACTTGAAAGCTTTATAATTTGTTCATGCGATCAGAGCAGACGATTTATTTAGTTTTGTGATTTTTTATTCTCCAGAAATACAACAATTTATCAATAATTACACAAAAGAAAGAATAGTCTTTAAGTGTTTAATTTATTCTTTATCTGCGTTCATCGGGAAAAAACTGCAATTGCCTCATCACGCAGCAAATGTTAAGCTGTGTGATGACAATTGCAGTTATTTTCCTATGAACGCAGATAAAAATATATTAAACCCTTATAATTGCAATTACTATCCTAAAAGTACATATTTTCTTAATTTATTTAAACAAATTATTAGAATAAATACGGGTTGCTGTTGTTTTTACGCACACTCTTTGAAAGGCGGATGAAAGTGGTTCTTCGTACAGTTCATTGGAAAATGAGCGCAGCTTAAATTGATCATGTGATCGTCCTTTAACCAATCACATTGTTTGTTTTATCTAAATGTTCGAGTGACTGCAATTATTGACATATGAAAGCCATATGTTAGGCAGTTTGACTAGTATATGTCATTCTTACTATTTGTACGTCACTCGTTCAAATTTTGATCGTCATGACAGCCTCATTTCCAAGGAAGGTTTACGATCGTGAATCGTGAATTGAATAACATTCGCAACATCTCGTACGATGCTTCGCAGCTTTACTCGAATGTATATAGCCCAGTTCGGTAAATGGTTCGCTTCCCTTAAATGGGAAATACAGAGTTGTCATATTTTCAACTTCCTGTGAGCAAATTACATTTTATTATCTCAAAACCGAAGAGCTTGTAAAGACATATTTCCCAACGCTAACTGGTCTTTGAAAAAGCATGGAACGCTTGCTTATTTACTACTGGCACAGGATCGAATTTGGGTTAATTATCGAAATATTTCAAAAGTATTTCCTACCTTACAGTCCTTCGGATGAGACTTGAAAACCGAGGTCTGCTCGCTAAAATGCTTAGTGCAATACAGCGAGGATAAATAAACGCTTATACACACATTACTACTGGCATGCTACATGACTGAGCAGTTCAGGTATATAAGTTGAGGCCAGATTCAAGTTATTTCTTTGTTTAGTATTGCTATATTGAATATTATCTAGGTTATAGCTAAAAAGTAATACAATGTACTTGACTCCAATGAAGAAAAATACAAGTTACTAATTTAACTGTACTAAATACAAAACTTTTCTGGTATTTTTTATTGTTTTTGTATTGAACAAAAATAAAACCAAAACGCAATTAATGAAAAACCTGCTTTATATGTTTACCTCATACAACAGCTTTATTGAGCGGGCCTCGTCATCTGATATTTAATTGAATAAAACAATTTTCTCATGTAATGTATGTCTAACAGTGATTTACAGTAAGGGTTGATACTATTGGGTATGCACATTATTACTCTTGGACATGCAGACACCGGAACTCTTTGATTGAGAAGCATCTATGTCAACTACGTGGCCATCAGGCCAGTCATAAATGGATTATTGAGTTGTATGTAGAACACATGTTGGGTGTATTGATAGGTCACGAGGATCTCCGTCAACTCTGTATTAAGTCATGTATAAGTAGGGACAAGCAGGGTCACATGAGGTTGGCGATATTGATAAGAATGAATCTGTAGATGGTTTACACTTTTGTATCTTCAAATGTACTTTTCGATCATTCCTTGCATAAAAAGGGAATTTGGTTGGAAAAAAAATGTATGACGAAAAAAATACTCTTGCTTTGTCTTTATCATACATGTAGAAACAACATACTCAAGTTTGTTGAATAAGAATTTAGAATCTACCATGAACAAACTGGCATATATCTAATATTTATCCAGAAAAAGACTTGTAACGAATGTACTCTCGTTAGTGTAGTATCTCGATAATATCTATTGTTCCTTTTGTTTTGCAGTTCTTCTTGTCTTCGTGGCCGAATGGTTAACGACGTTGCGTTGTAAACCTCTCGCCGCTGCGTGTTCGAATCCCACTGGGAGCTCGACTTGCAAGCGAGGAAGCGTCGATTCTTACGGATGGCGGGAGGTGTACACTACTGGTTCTACCCAGGAAAAGTCGGTGGTCTGCCTCCACCACAAAATATCGACCGTCATATATAACCTTGTATGTGTTGAAAATGACGTAGAACACCATACAAAACAAATCTTTCAAATTTTGAGCAAGACTGTTGAACGATGATAACAGCAATGGCCATCCTAAGGCATGTTTGTGTGTTGTTGTTTCTGCCATTTACAGATTTTCATTGCGACTGACCGTTCGAAGGCGGTAGCCTTAGTTTCAACCCTTTTATGTTTGTGATGTCATATCTTGCATTTTTTTCATTTTGTAGTTGTTGTTTGTTTCTGTGTGTGTTTGTGGATGACTGTCGTCGTTGAATGCTACATTTCCTGTTTGTTTCTGTGTGTGTTTATGGTTGACTGTCGTCCTTGAATGCTACATTTCCTGTTTTTGTTTGTTTCTGTGTGTGTATATGGTTGACTGTCGTCCTTGAATGCTACATTTCCTGTTGCTGTTTGTTTCTGTGTGTGTTTATGTTGACTGTCGTCCTTGAATGCTACATTTCCTGTTGTTTGTTTCTCTGTGTGTTTATGTTGACTGTCGTCGTTGAATGCTACATTTCCTGTTGTTGTTTGTTTCTGTGTGTGTTTGTGTTTGACTGTCATCCTTGAATGCTATATTTCCTGTTGTTGTTTGTTTCTGTGTGTGTTTATGGTTGACTGTCGTCCTTGAATGCTACATTTCCTGTTGTTGTTTGTTTCTGTGTGTATTTATGGTTGACTTTTGTCCTTCCTGTTGTTGTTTGTTTCTGTGTGTTTATGGTTGACTGTCGTCATTGAATGCTACATTTCCTGTTCGGCTTTTATACCTACTTTTAAATATACTTAACTCATATGTTTTTTTGTATTACATATCACTGTGCTATTGCGTCGTTCACATGACGTCGGAACTGACCCGCTGCTCAGACATAAGGGTTAGGTTATTCATAGCAACATATAGGCTTACAATTGTCTTACGGTGGAGGATCTCCCTAGCAATTTCGCCGCAGATTCTATACACCATTCGCATCCCTTGGAAGCAAATCCTCATTTCGTCCAAAGGCTGTTTCTAAACATTAAATTTTATTTTTTCATTTACTTTGAGCTATAGCTTCACAACATATTTAATATGCTATATGCTAACAGCAGCAGTATCATAACCAAGAATCGCAACACTAGTAGCAACAACAATATTTAGTGGCAGAAGTAGATGGAATAGCAGCAGAAAGGGCAACAACATAAGACGTAAAACAAAACAGTTGCATTAGCACTAGATAGCCCGTTTGTGGCATCCACAAGACGATTTTGAATAGTAAGCCAATATATATCAAATATCTATCTTAAAAAAATATCAAAGAATTAAAAAATAATCGTTATCAATATGCCCGACCTGAATTCAGGACTGATTATACGAGCAAGCACGTAACTAATCACCTAAAAGGTGATTGGAAACCAGGAGTTCTTTGCAGTTATCATTTACTATTTTACATTAAACCCCGGCAATTATGAATGTTTGTTTCATCGACATCACACGCGTGAGGCCAGTCAACTGAACACCGTTTTCAATTAAACCTTAACTTAATTTGTAAATCTTTGAGTGTGTCCTTGGAAACGGAACAACATGTCATTCGACAATAATGAACCGCCACAAGTATATACTCGTAACTACATGTTAAGTGGTGTATCTGCCGTTAAATAATTACGTGGATACATTCCTCATTTTTGCTTGAAATATACGGTACGTAAAGCTCCGCCGCTATCTTCAAAACATTTCAAATTGTTATTTCTATGTTTTCCAGACCACGCTACTCAAGTAATGATCCTTTTATTATATACCTCCTACACATGAGAGGCGGAGCCTCGAATGTGATCCTTGATCTGGCATTTATCTACGAAAGGTGATACAAACTTCCAGACCACGCTACTCTAGTAATGATCCTTTTATTATATACCTCCTACACATGATTACAAATTAGAAATATTTACATTTCTGTTGCATACGTATGCAATAAAGAAGATTAATAAATGTTTCAAGGCTTATTTTCAATAAAGCCTAGAAGGAAAATGGGCGTATCTTAATATATTTGGGAGTGTAGCTACAGCTTACAAGTTAAAGTTCATTGGATTGACGTTCTTGTTTTGTTTGTTTGACGAAACGTCGTCTTGACGTTCTCGTGCAAATTGCTGTAAATGCGTGCATTTTTAGGAATTTCACTGTTCTATTTTACGTAGGATAGTGATACGGAATCTATTTTTAGTAGCATACTGAAACGGATTCAGAAAACCTCTATAGGTGTTACAGGTTTGTATTCCGCTTAAAATGGTTAAGTATCGGTGTTTGTCTTAAAAAAGGTGCTCGATGCAATAAATCAGTTATTGGGTTTGTTACTGACCCCCTACAGACATATCTGCCTAATAAAGGGGTGACCTATTAAATTTTGCTTTTTTAGGCAATGACCAATAGAGCAAATCAATGCGGAATCCCTCGTCGTTTATTGTACGTAACGTTAGCGGACGTAATGCACGTAACGTTGCCTGACGTCATAAAACCAACACGATGAAAAAAAGGAAGTATCACGGGGTAATATGTATCCCGTGGTTGTTATTTATACACGTGTAATGAAAATGCTGTTGGGCGTTTTACTTAGGTTGACTGAACTATAATAGTGTTGAGAGACGCCATTTGCATAAATTTTAAAGGTTTGTCACCACTAATTACATGTAAACCTCCGAGGTTAGAAACCTCCGAGGTGTAGTCGATTGTATTTCGTATAATAAAAAGTAATCGCTCCTTTTTTGATGGAAATGGGCATTATAAATAGGGGGAAACTGTCCATTTCTGTTCGATTTTGTGGTTGTATGTATAAGAAGAGTATTAATAGTTTTTACTGGATCACTGATGAACATTTTCGAAAGTACGACTCTTTGCTTACACTTTGTGAGCAACCATCAATGTAAACAAACACTAATTTTCTTACATGTCTTGTGACCCCACCTTTCCTGTTCAAGTGGATATGAAAATTACCTATGGTGTTTACTACGGGTGAGGGTATACCTTTGGAGTTATCATGTGGAAACCTTATGTGCATTTTAGGTCCTGGACCTTTTGACTTCCTATCCCTAAAAGCAATAGTGTTCCTTTCCTTACCAAAGGCAATTTGCCTATAAAGATTTATGGGTGTAGGTTTTATACTCCCGGAGTTATCACTTGGAATATGTATACCCCTATGAGGTTATTGTGACCTTGACATTTGACCTAGTGAGCCCAAACTCAACAGAGTTCCTCCTCAGACCAAGGGCATTGTATCTATGAAGTTTTAAGATGAGTGTCGAGTTTTTGAAGATATCACGTGGAATAAATACAGCCACATGAGGTCATAGCGACCTTCACCTTTAACCTACTGACCCCAAAAACAACAGGGTTCCTCTTCTCACCAAGGGATATGTACCTAAGAAGTTTCATTAGTGTTATGGTTTCAGTTTTCGCTTGGAATGCATATTTCCATACCAGGTCATGGTAACCTTGACAAGTATTCCTACTCTCACCTAGGGAAATGTACATGAAGTTTCATGATGGTGGGTGTTTTGCTTTTGAAATCATGGTGCATAATGCATATTTCCATATAGGCACGGTGACCTTGCCCTTCGACCATCTGACCCAAAAAAGCAATGAGGTTCCTCCAATCGCAATGTACCTGTTTGGGTGTTATAGTTTCAAAATTATCGTCAGGAATGATACTTGTTTATGGACAGATGACCGCATACCATAATAAGCGTGCAAGTGCAAGAGAGACAACTAGCATCAGTGTTTTTTCAAACGGAAGGATAGCCATTTCTACTGAGACATTCTGAATGCGTGGGCAGTACCTCCTCCTTGAAAAGTTAAATTGATTCTAAAATAGACAATATTTTTTAAACAGAAAGTATCAATTGAATGTATATGTCATCATAACTTCTAACAGGAACCTATTTTTCTTAACTCCCAGTTTCTTTCCGCAAGTCTGAAATAGTTTTGACTAACTGGGGAAAAAATGAAAACCAAAAGTAGAGTTTTACTATATAAAAAGATTTATTTCAAAACATATTTTTTATAAAAAAATCCATAGAATTTCATGTCAATATTACCGTCAAAGTTGCATTAAATCGCCCGGTGTAAAATGAAACTAGTGATTAATAAAAACGTAAGCTTTGGGCTTTGGTATGTGAACTTTTTAACTCTTGTGTTAACATAAACACTACTTGTGCTATAAATAAACCGTTTGGAACGGAACTGCTTAGCGTTAGCGCAATGTATAGGGGATGCAGCGTAAAATTACACTGAGGTATTAAAAATAATTAGCTGGCATAGTTTGTAAAGTTTAATTTTATTCATGTGTTTTATAATATAGCAAACTTGTTCTATTCAATTGATTTTATAGCAAATTCTCTAGGTTGTAACGTGTCCGAATACTTCCTCAACTGTTTCATTTTGTTTTAACAAGCATACTCCGCCTTTTAGCAGTGATTCAAGTCATTGCTTTTAGTGCAGATATGCAAAATGTGATTAAAAAATCAAAAGTGTATAGCAAATGACAACTTTGCGTATGTTTAGTTGTTATGACATAACACGATATGTGAAGAAATATATTAAATATTATTTGCTAAAGAAACCTGAAAAAAACAAAACAAGAAGTATTGCTATACAATACAATGTTCCCAACCGGTCATTTTTGTTAATTTGTTTTGTGGAGGATAATTGATTGTCTCCATGGAAAATTGATTGTCTCCATGCACATGTAAATGCATAAGGTAACGTAACAGCAATTGTATGCGTTACCGCATTAGGTAGCGTGTTAAATTTAGAAGCGTAAAATGACCAATTAACTGTCTGAATCAAAGTCCTGAAAGTACTGCTAACGAATTCTCTAGCATGTATTAATTGTTTACGAAAATTATTCTGCTGTCCGAAGAAAATGGAAGCATGATGTCTGGCCGGGTTTTTGTGTTGGGTGCTTATATGTTGGATAAGTTGCCTACAAAATTAAAATATTAGCTAATACACCATTACTGCAGGTTTGTCAACATACACCCTGTACTATTGCATATACACTGTGTAAAAATAAAAAATAAAAATTGTAAATCATGCACAGTGTTTGAGTAAATGTGGGAGACAATGTCTATGATTTACGATTCACTCTCTTCTTATATATTATATATATAGTCAATAATGCAGCGTGTATCATGGCTGAACACAAAAAACAACCGACAAAATTTACAATGTGCAAACAAATAAAGTAACATGTAATTTTCTACCTGCTTGGATTCAAACCAAGGTCTCATACCAATAAATGATATGGGTGTTTCCACTACATCACAGGAAGTTTGAGGATGCAACTTGAATTGGTACACTGTAAAATTTTTAATATAATGAGTATTACGATGTAACCGTTGAAAACACAGTATCGTTGATATATATATCAGGTAGTATATCTGACTGACCCCACATATTTCGGTATGGTCAGTCAGATATATAGAGAATATTATGTCAGTGCCTTTTACTATCAAGTTTATTAGGCGAGGCTTAGAAAACGAAGAATGGCGAGGCTCCGCCGAGCCATTCTTCGTTTTCGTGCCGAGCCTAATCAACTTGATAGTAAAAGTCACTGACATAATATTCTATTTATCATGTAGATTATCCACATTTTTTGTATGAATTACTATTATTACCTATTTCTCAGAATGTTATGCTTATCAAGGACGCCGCCATGTTGTTGTTTTTAGTTTGTTTTATGACGTCAGGCAACGTATCGTGCATTACGTCAGATAACGTTACGTACAATAAACGACGAGGGATTCTGCATTGATTTGCTCTATTGGCAAAATTTAATAGGTCACCCCTTTATTAGGCAGAAAAGTGCATATCTGCATGATAAATATATCTGACTGACCCCACATATGTCTGTAGGGGGTCAGTAACAAACCCAATAACTGATTTATTGCATCGAGCACCTTTTTTAAGACAAACACCGATACTTAACCATTGTAAGTGGAATACAAACCTTTAACACCTATACAGGTTTTCTGAATCCGTTTCAGTATGCTACTAAATATAGATTCCGTATCACTATCCTACTTAAAATAGAACAGTGAAATTCCTAAAAATGCACGCATTTACACCAATTTGCACGAGAACGTCAAGACGACGTTACGTCAAACAAACTAAACAAGTACGTCAAACCAATGAACTTTAGCTTGTAAGCTGTAGCTACACTCCCAAATATATTAAGATACGCGCATTTTCCTTCTACGCTTTATTGCAAATAAGCCTTGAAACATTTATTAATCTTCTTCATTGCATACGTATGCAACAGAAATGTAAATATTTCTAATTTGTAATCATGTGTAGGAGGTATATAATGAAAGGATCATTACTAGAGTAGCGTGGTCTGGAAGTTTGTATCACCTTTCGTAGATAAATGCCAGATCAAGGATCACACTCGAGGCACCGCCTCTCATGTGTAGGAGGTATATAATACAAGGATCATTACTAGATTAGCGTCGTCTGGAAAACATAGAAATAACAATTTGAAATGTTTTGAAGATTGCGGCGGAGCTTTACGTACAGTATATTTCAAGCAAAAATGAGGAATGTATCCACTTAAATATTTAACGGCAGATACACCACTTAACATGTAGTTACGAGTATATACTTGTGGCGGTTCATTATTGTCGAATGAAATGTTGTTCCGTTTCCAAGGACACAATCAAAGATTTACAAATTAACTTAAGATTTAATTGATAACGGTGTTCAGTTGACTGGCCTAACGCGTGTGATGTCGATGAAACAAACATTCATAATTGCCGGGGTTTAATGTAAAATAGTAAATGATAATTGCAAAGAACTCCTGGTTTCCAATCACCTTTTAGATGATTAGTTACGTGCTCGCTCGTATAATTAGTCCTGAATTCAGGTCGGGCATATTGATAACGATTATTCTTTAATTCTTTGATATTCTTTTAAGATATGTATTTGATATATATTGGCTTACTATTCAAAATCGTCTTGTGGATGCCACAAACGGGCTATCTAGTGCTAATGCAACTGTTTTGTTTTACGTCTTATATCGTTGCCTTTTCTGCTGCTATTCCATCTACTTCTGCCACTAAACATTGTTGTTGCTACTAGTGTTGCGATTCTTGGTTATGATACTGCTGCTGTTAGCAAATAGCATATTAAATATGTTGTGAAGCTATAGCTCAAAGTAAATGAAAAAATAAAATTTAATGTTTAGAAACAACCTTTGGACGAAACGAGGATTTGCTTCCAAGGGATGCAAATATGGTGTAGTATTTGCGGCGAAATTGCTAGGGAGATCATCCACCCTAAGAAAATTGTTAACCTATATGTTGCTATGAATAACCTGACCCTTATGTCTGTCCAGCGGGTGTACCACAGGGTCAGTTCCGATGTCATGTGAACGACGCAATAGCACAGTGAAATGTAATACAAAAAAAACATATGAGTTATGTTTATTTAAAAGTAGATATAAAAGCCGAACAGGAAATGTAGCATTCAAGGACGACAGTCAACCATAAATACACACAGAAACAAACAACAACAGGAAATGTAGCATTCAAGGACGATAGTCAACCATAAATACACGCAGAAACAAACAACAAGAGGACATGTAGCATTCAAGGACGACAGTCAACCATAAACACACACAGAAACAAACAACATCAGGAAATGAAGCATTCAAGGACGACTGTCAACCATAAACGCACACAGAAACAAACAACAACAGGAAATGTAGCATTCAAGGACGACAGTCAACCATAAATACACACAGAAACAAACAACAACAGGAAATGTAGCATTCAAGGACGATAGTCAACCATAAATACACGCAGAAACAAACAACAAGAGGACATGTAGCATTCAAGGACGACAGTCAACCATAAACACACACAGAAACAAACAACATCAGGAAATGAAGCATTCAAGGACGACTGTCAACCATAAACGCACACAGAAACAAACAACAACAGGAAATGTAGCATTCAAGGACGACAGTCAACCATAAATACACACAGAAACAAACAACAACAGGAAATGTAGCATTCAAGGACGACTGTCCACCATAAACACACACAGAAACAAACAACAACAGGAAATGTAGCATTCAAGCACGACAGTCAACCATAAACACACACAGAAACAAACAACCACAGGAAATGTAGCATTCAAGGACGACAGTCAACCATTAACACACACAGAAACAAACAGGAAATATAGCATTCAACGACGACAGTCATCCACAAACACACACAGAAACAAACAACAACTACAAAATGAATAAAAAAGGAAGATATGACATCACAAATATAAATGGGTTGAAACTAGGGTTACCGCCTGAGAACGGTCAGTCGCAATGAAAATCTGTAAATGGCAGAAACAACAACACACAAACAACCCTTAGGCTGGCCATTGTTGTTATCATCGTTCAACAGTCTTGCTCAAAATTTGAAAGATTTGTTTTGTATGGTGTTTTACGTCATTTTCCACACACATAAGGTTATATATGACGGTCGATTTTTTGTGGTGGAGGCACACCACCGACTTTTCCTGGGTAGAACCAGTAGTGTACACCTCCCGCCATCCGTAAGAATCGACATTTCCTCGCTTGCAAGTCGTGCTCCCAGTGGGATTCGAACACGCAGCGGCGAGAGGTTTACAACGCAACGTCGTTAACCACTCGGCCACGAAGACAAGAAGAACTGCAAAAGGAAAGGAACAATAGATATTATCGAGATACTACACTAACGAGATTACATTCGTTACAAGTCTTTTCTGGATAAATATTAGATATATGCCAGTTTGTTCATGGTAGATTCTAAATTCTTATTCAACATACTTGAGTATGTTGTTTCTACATGTATGATAAAGACAAAGCAAGAGTACTTTTTTCGTCATATATTTTTTTCTCAACCAAATTCTCTTTTTATGCAAGGAATGATCGAAAAGTACATTTGAAGATACAAACGTGTAAACCATCTACAGATTCATTCTTATCAATATCGCCAACGTCATGTGACCCTGCTTGTCCCTACTTATACATGACTTAATACAGAGTTGACGGAGATCCTCGTGACCTATCAATACACCCAACATGTGTTCTACATACAACTCAATAATCCATTTATGACTGGCCTGATGGCCACGTAGTTGACATAGATGCCTCTAAATCAAAATGTCCCGTTGGACCACAAACCGGGTTTTTCAAACGCACTCCCTCATTGCATTATTTGGGCAAGGATTTGTGAAAGTATGCTATCCTTCGCAGCGCATGTCAATGTCCGGTCGGTCCCGCGTACTTGGACATCCATGGCATGTGCACGTGAATATCTCTATTTATCAACGCAATCGTGATAACTCGGCCAATCATGTCATTCTTCGGGATTCCGCCTCGTGTGTACATCAACGCTTCGGTATTTTCAAAATCTTGACATTCTGTTAGCCGGAAGGCAAAGGCACATAAAATAGTGCACTGTTGCTAAGCTGTTGCTGTATAAACAATATGGCCGTAAGCAACACGTGCTGATGTATAATTTGCGCTGTATGTTTGTTATTTACAATACATATGAATATTTGTATCACCACTTTCATGTTAAAAATCTATAGATGGAACAATCGGCTAAATGATATTGCAAAATGTGGAAGATAACTTTCATTTTCAGTGCAAATTTGTTTTGGCGGAAATCTGACGCAAGTCACGCTAGTATGGACGTACCAATAGCCCAGTTCGGTAATTATTTAAAAGGATCATGTCCATTTAAAATCTCTTCAGCTTTTAGCACACTTTGCTCACAGGAAGTTGGATATTACAACTCTGCATGTCCAAGAGTATTAATTTACATAATAGTAAGAACCATTACTGTAAATCACGGTTAGACATGCATTGCATGAGCAAATTGTGTTATTCAATTAAATATCAGATGACGAGGCCCACTCAATAAAGCATTTGTATGATGTAAACATATAAAGCAGGTTTTTCATTAATTGTGTTTTGGTCTTATTTTTGTTCAAAAATAATAAAGAATTACCAGAAAAGTTTTGTATTTAGAACAGCTAAATTATTAACATATTTTTCATGCAGTATAGTCTACTGTTCCCCGAATTCACACTCATGATTGCAGGGTTAGTAGCATGTCAGCAGTAAATAATCAAGCGTTCCATGCTTTTATCTCAATCATGCACGTGATATTTCTGACTAGTTATGCACGAACAAAAGATAATAGTGTCGTTTAAGAATTGTGTTTTTTTTTTTACTCTAAAGGCACAATCAGGTGAGGTGTTATATGGACTTAAAGCAACTTGGATTGGAAGACTTATGTTTAAAGGTGGACAATGACATCATATAGTTACCCATAGTATACACTTAAAATACCTATTAAACCCGGAGATAAGTTTTGCAGAATTTAATAATAAAAAATATGACTAATCTGTTTTGGATGTGTTAAAAGCTTACATTAATATTTTAGAACTAAATAAGGGCACTATTTTATAATCCATCTTTTAATCGGAGGTGCAAACCTTCGTATTCTAAAGGTATTCATCAACTTAATGATTTAATAGATGAGAATGGAAACGTTTATTCTGTTGAGAAATTTAATAAATTGTATAACTTTAATGCACATTCTCTGGTATACAATGAAGTTATTGCGGCAATTAAAGCTTACATTAGAAAATATATCTCCACAAAACAAATGGAAAAAATACAAAACCCCATTCTTCCCTTTAATATCATTATTAAGAACAAAAATGGATCAAGGGACCTTCATAATATTATTAACCAAAATCCTAGCAAACTAACTTCAAAATCCAAATAGGATGACATTTATAACTTAGAAGAAGAAACATGGAATGATATATACATATACCCCTTTAAATCCTCAGCAAATACAGCATTACAAAGGTTTCAAGTACGAATAGTTACATCGCTATTGCATTCGCTATGTTGAATCTTATTTGACACGCTGCATTTCATTTTCCGATGAATAACATTACCTTTGAAATACCTCATGATATGCCTTTTAACGGGTTTCATTGGATGATCGATTCTTAATATTAAGTTGAAAACTCCAGCAATAACATATATTTACATTTTACAGAAGAATCATTTATTTTTAATATTAGTAACACATTAACACCAGCTGAGTTGTGCATACTACTTGAAATGAAGCAATATATTTTCGCAAACAAACATTTACAAGGTAAACTGTCTATACATCTTTGAAAAAGGGATAAGAAAAATCGTTTAGAATTTTTGAATGTATAGCAACAAAACATTATGTACTCGACTCACTTGGGGGAAAAATGGTACAGACATAAGACTCTTTTCATTTAGCTTTCATTGTACAAACATCAGAGACTTCACCCTTCCATTTTGTGTTTTCTGTAATATGTATATTGTTAACACTGAGTGAGAAGTGAACTGTGACCATGTGGGGAGAACATAAACAACACAACGTTTTTTTCTTCTTTTTTATTATATAATTATTTATTTGTTTGTATCTTTTCCCCTAAAATCACTTCTCTTCTAAACAATGACTTTTCTATTTAACAAATAGGGAATAAAACACAACACAAACAAGCTAAATCTTTAAAATACAACCTTACATACTGAATACAAATACATGTAATAGACTTCTATTATGTATATCACTTATGTATTGTATACTATTATAGTTGTGTTTGTTTGTAAGGACTGCGATGGGATGGCCCACAACATGCCAAATTACGAGGATAATAAATTGGTAACTACTGGTGACTGAAAAAAAGAAGATTTGTGTCTTATTTATACTCTTAAAGCACAATCAGGTGAGGTGAATGTATGCTCAATTCATGATCTCATTGTTAAAACAAATTCGGACTTTCATGGAAAGTTTTTGTTTCACTGCACAATATTATTTGCCTGAGCTCAAACGAAATTTAGATGTCGGTTATATTGAATATGAAGAAGAAACGCTTTAAAAATAAATAAAAAGAAGCCCGCATAGCGACCGTATACATTTCATGTATAACCACTTTCACTGGACAAAGAATACGCCTGCAAACATTACCTGTCTTTTATCTTTATTATATATCTTTATTCATTTATTTAAGCCACATATGGCCCATCAATATATTTACAATATCAACAATTCGATAATGACACGGATAGATGGCAAACATAAATTATATTCAATATATTATCCCAGCGTCTTGGGGGTCATGCGTTGAAACACAATCCGAAACATATGGGAGAGAGCTTTCTTTGTAAGCGACCTATTCACACGTCTATCTCCGAGTACACAAACGAATACAAATATTTACATATATAATCATATAACGAAATACACTAGAAAACATATATAAATCATACACATAGTATTCTTGTATTATGATTAGTTTAAACTGTTATCTATAGAATAGTATGTCAATGTCCTTAAATCTCAGTTGTTTTCTCGCTGTATTGAGACTGCAGCAAGATTGCAAAAGCTTTTTTAACAAATAACATTAATGATAAAAGGTTTAAACTAGACTCTATTAATTTGTACTCTTAATTCAAAGGCTTTCTCTACGTATACGCTTAACTTTTTAATTTCAGTTTTATTAACAGTATTTATTAATTGTATACATTTAAAATAACTAGTTTTTTTCCAGAAATATTGCTTTATATACATTTTTCTTAATTCTTGATAGTTTTTACATTCGATTAAGAAATGATATTCATCCTCCAAGGAGTTGCACTGTCTGCATAGTCTTTCTTGAAAAGGTACGCTGGCTGGTTTTTTCCATCGACCACTCTCTACTTCTAGCCTATGAGAGGATACGCGGAGTCTCGATATTGCATATCGGTATTTTGATATATTTACTATATCTAGGTACGGTTTAAATTCAAATGAAGCTACCGACCGATAAAATAATGCTCTTGTTGAATTATTTAATTCTGCGTTCCAAGTTTGTATAAATACGTCATTTAACCGTTGTTTAAACGATCTTAGAAAAGCGTTAGCATCGCCTACACTTTGAGCGTACCATACTTCATAAAATCCCAATGTTGATAGTAATGTTTTTACTTCTGAAACCCAATTTGTTCTATTTACATGTATTTCGTTTTCAGATTGAATCATATTGTATACTAATTTTATATATTTTGTGTCGCTCGAAGAGCAGATTTTTAGCCAGTATTTTATGATATTAAAGTATCTTCTGTATATGTAGCTAATTCGACCGTTTTCTCCATAAATAAAATTATTTTGTGTGGAAATTTTAACACCTAAGAGCCGTTTACAAAAACTTAAATGCGTTCTTTCGGTCTTCGCCCCTTTGTTAAAGCCCCAAACTTCAGAAGAGTAATTTAAAATAGGTGTGATAAGTTTATCGAAAAGTTCTAATATATGCTTTGGTGATAAACCTGTAAATTTATTAATACATTTATTTAGCTTGAAAATCGCTTTAAGTGCTTGTCCTGATAACATTTTGTCAGTTTCATTAAAAGAACCGCCCTGGGTGAAAACAACTCCGAGATATTTAAACTTATTAACAATTTCTATGACCTTTCCCTCGTAATAAAAGTTTAAATCATTTTTTAGTCTACCCCCCTTTCTAAAGACCATAATCTTAGTTTTAGACGTATTAACTGTTAATTTCCATCGTGTACAATATTCTTCTAATACATTTAACGAATGTTGCAAATCTGCCGCTGTTTTTGCTAATAATATAATATCATCCGCGTATAATAATAAGCATAGATTTATCATACCTAAACTTACACCTTCTACCCCTTTAAGTATTAATTCTTCCTCTAAGTCGTTTAAATACATGCTAAAAAGAAAAGGTGAGAGGCATTCGCCTTGTCTTACACCAAGTAAACATGAAAATTCGTCACTTAAAGTATTCATATATTTAACTTTAGACTTTACACAGTTATACATCGATTTAATAACATCTAAAAGTTTCCCCCTAACTCCAATTTTAATAAGTTTGTACCATAAAATATCTCTAACAACAAAATCAAAAGCCTTCTTGAAATCGACGAATGCACAATATAAATAATCTTTTTGACACAATGCTTGAGAAATAAGTCCATGTAAGATAAAAATATTATCTGACGTACTCATGCCTTTACGGAATCCAGTTTGAGCTTCGATATATACTTGGTATTGTTCAGCCCATATAATTAACCTGTTATTAATTACTCTACTAAATAATTTTCCCAGTGTACTAAGTAATGTTACACCCCTGTAATTACTTGGATCACGCGGATCGCCGCTTTTGAAGATAGGAACAATATGCCCTTCACTCCAACGTTCTGGAGAATAACCTCTTGATAGACACGAATTAAAAAGTTTTAGTAGATAAGGGGATAGAATATCCGAACCGTATTTAAAAAACTCATTTAACAATAGATCAGGACCACCACTTGAATTATTACGTAATTGTCTGATCGCTTTTAAAAGTTCATTTGCTGTTATTTCCATGTCGAGTTCTTCAAACATTACTTGGATTTCACCATTAAGATATCTGGAATTAAAATAAATAACGTCCTCATCTGGTTGATAAAAACTGCTTTCTGGGTCATTTATTGCCTTGAAATATTTTGCAAAAGTATCTGCGGAGATAGAAGAGGCTGACGTTATGATAGCCTGGCCTTTGAGCAATTTCCAATAATCCCTAGCATTTGACACTCGTGCTTCTAGAATTTTATTCGTATTTACTTTGCGGTGTTCAAAACGCTTTCTTCTTATTACATGTTTATATTTGGAACGAGCTCGACTCATATTAATTATATTGCTATCGGATTTACATCTTCGATACAGATTTAAACTTTCGAAAAATATTTCCCTTGCAGACTTACAGTCTTCGTCAAACCATTGTTTTTTATTTTCAATATCATAATTCCTATTTATATCAAACGTGTTATGTTTCTTAAATAGAGGTGCGCATACCTCGTCAATGACTTCACTAAATGTTGTTATATTATCATTAATATTTTCATTATTATTTATGGCATTAAGATCGTTTATTAAAAATTTTAACTTATGTTTAATATGTTCACTATTTAAAGATTCCTGGTAAGCATCTCGTTTTTCAGGCTTCCACCTATACTTAGAATTGACCTTTTCTTTTGGCAATTCAGATGCCTCTTCATTTTTTGCATACAATGAAATGTCATATACAGTCATCGAAAATGTAATAATACAATGATCGGATACAATATTTGGGTCTAGTACTTCAAATTTACTATAAAGTTTGAAAATAGATTGACTTGCTATAACATAATCCACAACGCTACTGCCAAGGGAGCTTACATACGTATACTTCCCCACACTACCGTCCAGACCCACTCGACCATTTAAAATTCTTAGACCTGCCTCTATGCAAAAATCTATCAATGCATTTCCATTTTGATTTGTAATATCATCCTGCGAAATACGTGGCATTGGGGAGTCTGGCTGGTAGTCGTCCGGAAGCATATCAACATGTATGTCAAAATTATCATACTCTACAAAATCCTTCAATTTCCCAATTCTACTGTTCATATCGCCTAATATCATAAACTATATGACTGTGCATGTGGCAGTGCAAATGTAGTGCCTGGAGTCTAATATTTACTGTTTGCAATATTTACTGTTTGCCCGCACTGTCTGACATCGATCCTAGTAAGAACTAAATCAGAATCGATTATGTCTCTCTGATAGACTATATTATTACCCAACATTCAATTATGCTTGATGTTTCGTCTTAGTTGACATTGATCGTGCAGTTTCTAAGCATGCAGTTTGATTGTCAAGACAACACTGATCACTGTCATATCTTCTTTGGTTAAAGTCCGTATTCCGCCATCAACAGACACATTACACCGTTTCTAAACCTACTGACAACGAAGTATATTATTATTTAACTTACATATTTTGAGAATTCAAACTCTATAGACACAATATTTACGGCTTTAACCAGCCAGGCCAAACCCCAAAACTATCGGCAATCCACATTTATTTCGTTGGTATTGTCAATTATGCAAGTGGGTTAATCATTTCTTCATCAAGTCCTGTTCGAGTATACTAAGATATTTTTGAAAGTGGTTTAAAGAAACACTTAACTAAACAATTGTATCTCCTAACACAGAGTTTGGACGTCGCAGTTTGACTTTTTATATTTTATATTTCCATTTCTCTATTAAGTATTGTCCTCTACTCACTACCTTTTGGAGCTGTTTTGTTTGAAATACATATCTTCTTTGAAATACATATCCTTTTCCAACACGATTTATTTAAAAGGGTTCTGAAAAACTGGAAAAAGCTGAAAGAATTATCAAAATTGCGATAATTATTTCAGCTTTTTTTTCAAATTTTTCAGAGCCCTTTAAACTAAACCTTGTTTGAAAATAGTGCATCAACCCCTTTAAGTACTGCTTCGGATTATCAAGTGTATCATCGACTATATGTGGTCCGTAGTGAAATTCTGCCTTCTTTTTGCTTTTCTTCTCTGATAATTTTGTCCAAAAAAAATGTCCTGTTCGCCATCGCCAACAGCATCATCATATAACACTTTCTCTTCAATTTTGTCTCTGACACTATCTTGAATAGCGTTCTCATTGTCAGTATATAAATCATCAATATCTTCCGTATCAACCTCCGTCTCTAACACTACCATGGTAAAATGTCTCCTGAACTGTTAAAACAGCACTATCTAAACCCCTCCTCCCTGCAATTAACATATTCTCATAGCTTCATCAAAACCCTGTTTGACATGTTAACAGAACTCTGGAGATTGCAGTGTGTATAAACCAAGGTCATGTCAACAAGCATTTCTATCGTCAGTTTTGAGTTTAGACATGGCTTCTCTTTTGTTAGGTTCCGACTACTTTCACGATCTTAACGCGAGCCATCTTTGTTAATCTACCTTTGATTGTGTCATTTACCATTCAATTGGTACACTCCATTTGAGCAATATTCGCTCCCAAACACTAATGTCTTAATGAAAAGATTAAGTCGTACAGTTTATCATGATCAAATATATTTTATTAGACATACTGCTACGGATGTAGGCATAGAAACATTGTCCGAAAATCCCTGTTTTGCATGCATTCTCGTCAAAACGTTCAAATGCCTGTAATAAATCATTTAGGCTAGAGCAAATATTTGCAGATTCAGATCATAACAGACTACGAAATTGGGACTTGTGTGCTGATTTGTTTTCAGCTATAATTAAGGTACAACCACGACAGTCACTGACATAGAATAATTGCCCTACCTTTATAGATATCATATATATTTATTTAAATGAATTTATCTGGTTGCTGCATATGTATGTTAATCAAGATGATGCATACACTTAGAAAAATATCAGTCTAATAACGAATATCGCAAAAATGATAGAAACACGCAAACCTTTATAGTGCAATAAAACAAAGATTAAGAAAAAGAAAAAAAATCAACTGCCCGAGTTTTCTCGACTCGTTATTTTTGTAGGAAAAAATCGGACATTCCTTAATTTAGTGATACAATCTACCAGAATCATGCAATTTCCATAGCCATTCGAGAGATGAAGGTAACTTATACCAAAATACATGTTTTTTTATATTGGTTTGTTCAATCATATACCTTGTTAAGTTAATATTCCTTAGTTCGAATTTAGCGCGCCGAGTAAAGTTTATTTCAATGGTGAAAGGAAGTTACGATTGTTCCCAAGAATGCAATTTTTTTGCCGGGAATTCCTGGAAACGTCATAGCTATGTTTTGTTATGTTTCTAAAAATTATAGCAAAGGATAGATAACACCAGTAGGATTATTTAGTCGGACAAATATACCGAAAATAAACAAATTTACCGACTAAGTCCGAAATTACCCGGCTGTCTGAAATTACCCGGATTGTCTCTTGTCTTGTGGGGTGGTAGAGAGTATAATCAAACCGTGATCCGTTTTATTTCCCGGTAGCTGGACCTGAATTATTGTGCGTATCAATACAATATGAATAGAAACACATGATAGACATGTTATTTACTAAACTTACAACATGGTGTCTTCATTAAAAACAATTTTTTTCTTAGAGTTGAACTTCGTCCATAATGTTGTAAACGGCGTATTGTGTTCAGGGGAAGTACATTTGATCAAGTAGTTCTGGATCACTAACGATAAAACGTGTGCATGCTTTTTATATTTAAATGCATTATATCGAATCTATATATTTTTTGGGAGCGTGTTCCTTGAGCTATTTATTAAAGTTAAACTCAACGAAATAAATTTTTGTTTGAAAGGTGCAATTGCCTGAATTTTCATTCCCGCAGTTATAGGTATTATACCACTAATTATTTTCTCCATATACACCAATGTTAAAGTGTCACATATTAATGATTTGCTGCAAATTCAACTCAAGTATGGATAATGCAGCAGTGTAATGTAAATATAGAAAACTAATTTTCCACTTGAAAAATCACCGGAAAAGGTGGGGTCACAAGACATGTAAGAAAGTTCTTGCTTGTTTGCTAAACAGGTCAAGGGTTCCGCTGTTTTTATTGACTGACTGTTTTCATTGCTCACATAGTGTAAGCATAGAGTCGAAATTTCGAAAATGTTCATCAGTGATCCAGTAAAACTTATTAATACGCTTCTTATACATACAACCATAAAATCGAATTAATGCCCGTTTTCATCAAAAAAGGAGGGATTACTTTTTGTTATAGGAACTACATTCGACTTCATCTCGGAGGGTTACATGTAATTAGTGGTGGTAAACCTATAGTGTTTTTGGACCAGTTAAAGGACTTCCGTATCACGCCACCTGTTGGTCAGTAACAGTAACTCTTACTATGGTAGAGTCTGGGGGGCATCTCAAATGTACGTAATGTACTTGTCAATGTGCATACACAAAACTGTAAGCTCTACTGAACAGGAAGATGAACTTTATTTATATAAATTGTAACAATAAACTGAACAAGTCAAAAGTAATCAATAAATTTAACAAATCACAAGAGAAGCCAATGTCTTTGGCAGTACAAAAATATAAATCACAGATTTAGCATCAACCTGGAATGAATATCAAATAATAGAATAAATCTCTTTGAATGAATATCAAATAATAGAATATCAGGTATTGCAGGCTTCATAACCGCTGCTCCCAACTAAATTCCATTATGTTTATTTCGCTCTTCGGGGCATTTCATTTTATTAGATACTGGGACCATACGCCGTACGACATGGGGAATACATTAAAGAAGGCTAACTCCATGTCCACCGCCATATGCATACCATCTTCGGGATGGTTAAAATTGTGTGCTGTTGATTTTATGAATATTGAGTTCTGCTCAACCCGGGGCTAGAGGGCGTGAGAGGTAGCTAGCATATTTCACTACCACTCATGAACAGTCACAATCAAACCGAGACTGCAATATTTCGTATGTGTGGTGCTCGGCCGTTTCCAAAGGTCCATTATCATACTCTTTTTTTAGCATGTACATAATGTAAATTTAATGTTTAAGGTCGGTTATGGATTTTGGACTTACGTTAACAAATTTATTAAGCCAAATAAATAAAGTTTACATAATATGTAAATATAATTTTCTATATTTGTAAGAATGCATGTTTCAGTTTCAGTTTGCAAATAAAAAGGATTTTACAATTTTAGCCATAATATACATACACACATAAAATCAGATATGAAACAAAGTGTTAAATTTAATATATAACATTCATAGTATTGCCTGCATTCATGGATGAGAGTGCAATGTTACTGTCCGTCGGCGTTTGTTCAACATTCACCGGGTAAATGATATAATTGCACGGTAGTACAACATCGCCACCAATTCCACGCTGCTCTGGCCATGGAAGGGAACTTGGGTTTGCTCTCCAATAATTTTAGCAAATACTGAACCTCCAAAATCCATGACTGACCTGAAACATGGCGCTATATCTCTAGGACAATGTCCAACTGGCAGTCCTGCAATATCTGAAAACTTCAATTGTCTCTTTGCATCAGTTGTCATTTCATGTATAGCTACCCACACCAGACACGGATTAACGTCACTAATGTTGGTATATTCACGATCAACATACAACTGTGTAGGTGGAGTAGTTACAGGTGGCCTAATTTTGTAATGATGGTAGCCTTTAATAACACAATTCTCGATTCTAATATATAAGCTACATCCTGTGACCCCTGTGAATGTTGTGATGTCCCTTGAACATCTTCTGTTTCCACATGCTGGTCAGCCCTCACTGGCAATGCCTCGAAATATACAATTAAAAATATTTAATAACTTAAATTTCGAACGAGCGAAGTAAAGTGAGGAAATTAGTCTAAATTATCAGCTGTATTGATCGCATTAACTCTAACCGTTTTATGAATAAATATTTTACATACAGCGGCTATGCCTAAAGTATGAAATCAAAACATCATTGTTTGAATGAAATGATTATTATTATTATTAACAATTATATATTATTATTATTGTTATTATTATATAATTACAAATTAATTATTATAAATAATTATTTAATTGGGATATTTAACTTATTTTATTCACATTATAGGTAATTTGCAGGAATGTATTGACTGAATATTCATCAGTGTAGACCCAGGCCAAACTCTACATAGTTTCTTTACTTAAGGAGTATGTCCCCTTTTGTGGAATCCCATTGCAAGTGCATTAACGAAAGAAAAAAATGCAACTCAAATACTCCTGAATATTTGTACATGTAGCTTGCAGTTTAATATGTTTACACTTTTATATAGACAGTGCTATACTTAAATAATACATATTAACTTGATATAGGTGTCTATTGATCCATATTCAGCTTATGTCATACTCAAGATCATGTGTGTATTGACTAATTCACATATGTATTTATAATTGAAGAGTAGCATTGCCTAGAAAACTGTGTAAACATGTTATTCTGAAAGTGTCATACAAAAATATTCAAGATTATTTGAGTTCTAATTTGTATTGTTTTCAAATGCAATCTCAATGGGATTACACAAAAGGGGACATAACCCTTAATGTGAGTAAAAATCTCACATTCTGGGCAATTGAAAGGATCGTCGTCATCTGAGCTCATCGGTATATTACAACAGTCCTTGTGTATCCATTTGCTGCACCTGTCACACTGTACCCACACATTACCAGTCCAAAGTGTCTGGTCTTCTTTCCATGGCGTGTAGCAACCCATGCATTGAACCTCATCATCGTCATCTCCAAATGTAGCACCCGATGTACTTGGTTGAAATGAACATGATTTGAATTTGCGAAGTTATTTGAAAATCCGTCCATTATTGTCAGAGTTATGAAGCTGACACAATTGTACAGACGAACGGATTTTGACATTTGATCTCTAAGTGTGACCTTGACTTTGGAGCCTAGGACCTGGATTTTGTGCACGACACGACGTCTTGTTGTGGTGAGCAATTGTGCGAAGTTATTTAAAAATCCGTCGATTATTGTCAGAGTTATGAAGCGGATACGATTGTACAGTCGAACGGATTTTGACATTTGATCTCTAAGTGTGACCTTGACCTTGGAGCCACAGACCTGGATTTTGAGCGCGACACGTCGTCTTCTTGTGGTGAGCAATTGTGCGAAGTTATTTGAAAATCCATCTATTATTGTCAGAGTTATGAAGCGGACACTAGTGTACAGGCGAACGGATTTTGACCTTTGACCTCTAAGTGTGACCTGGAGCCACGGACCTGGTTTTTGTGCGCGACACGTCGTCTTCACGTTGTCTTGTTGTGGTGAGCAATTGTGCGAGGTTATTTTAAAAATCTGTCCATTATTGTCAGAGTTATGAAGCGGACACGATTGTACCGACGAACGGACAGACAGTGCGACTACTATATGGCACCCTTCGGGGGCATAAAAAGTAATCCCTCCTTTTTTGATTGAAATGGGCAATATAGGTAGGGGAAAACTGCCCATTTCTGTTCGATTTTTTGGTTGTATGTATAAGAAGCGTATTAATAGGTTTTACTGTATCACTGATGAACATTTTCGAAATTTCGACTCAATGCTTACACTTTGTGAGCAACCATCAATGAAAACAGCTGTACCCTTGACCTGTTTAGTAAACAAACAAGACGTTCTTACATGTCTTGTGAACCCACCTTTTCTGGTGATTTTTCAAGTGGAGAATTAGTTTTCTTTATGAACATTACACTGCTGCATTTTCCATACTTGAGTTGAATTTGCAGCTAATCATTAATATGTGACACTTTAACATTGGTGTCTATGGGGAAAATAATTAGTGGTTTCATACTTCTATCTTACTCCCAACACTTTCAACTGGTCTGGGATGTGGTTTGGGGTAAAAACGGCCTAGGCCAGGGGACACTATGCCCGATTTTTTTCTTATGTTTGGACTTGTTTGTTTTTTCGAGTAATTGTTTTTGACAGAGATTTTGACCTACCCTACTGTATATATCTACATGAATTAGCAGTTAGTTAACTTTGTTTTGATGTATTTCATACTGTGGTTTATGGTCGGATTATGGGGCCGAAGAAACGTCCAAGAAGTCAGCCGAGTTCTGCTCATAAAACTGAAAAATCACTGAAGATCAAGTACAGAGGGCGGCCAAATGTGTCACCTATGAAAGCAGATCGTGCTACCGCCTTTGAACGGTCAATGGCAAAAAAATGCCGCTGGGGGTTAAAACCAGGTTCTAGGGTGCACAAAACCTGACACTTACCCTACTGTCATCCCAATAAAACGGGACAGTGTAAATAAAGAAATCCCTGCCACAAACTATTCTCTAACCAACAAGGCAGCATTAGTAGGCAACAAATACAAAAAAAACAATAGCATAGACAGCCACAAAGAAGGTATTCAATGACTTGGCAGAAGCCAGAGCAATAAGAGAACAAACCATTAAGAGCACGACAAGACAAGATTGCAGACAACATTCTTATGCGTCCTTTTGGGCTTTAGGTAGACGTCCTCATAGGGTCCACAGCCTGTCCGGTCTTCGCACAATTAGGAAAGCATAGTTGCGAACTATAAATTGGTCCACCACCAAGCATGCAGTGCGTTGCAAAATGATAGGGTCATAACCTCTTTTGATAAACCTTTTAACACGTTTAACAAAGACAGTATGCCAGAGATCATGACTAAGGATCTTACGAAGTTTGTAAATCACGTCACCATAAAAGTCAGGTTGTGATAGTCCTTATCGCAGAAGAGTTCTTAAATCAAGTCACACTACTACAGTTGCAGAATCTACCTCAGCAGCAGTCATACACCAATAGTTAACAATACACCTTCAGTGGCTACCTGTGCATCATCACCTTGAGTTCCTTATGAAGATACTAGTGCAGCTACTGCGGCTTCAACTGTTTCAGGTGGACTGGACCTTCTTGTTTCAGTAGCCAGTTCATTGGAGTCTGAGACTTCCACCCGGACGCGTTCATCTGAAGATGTGGAACACCAAAACGAAATATCATCCTGCTCCATGATTTCTCCAGTTATGAAAAAGAAGTCGGTAACCCTGTCTTCAACCCTTTCTGTTGATTTTGTGTCTTTCATTGTAGTTTCAAGTCCTTGTTTGCAGTACAGTGCGGACCTACAATGCCATTGCGACCGGACGCTGTGGTTTCTATAGGACCCTATATATCATTTTGCATTTCCTAGCGCACTGGAATCAACCAAACCAAAACGGAAATATGTCCTTGATGAGTTACCTGACAACCTTACATCAACTAGTGCTCTTAGAAAAATGGCACTGAAAGAGTTGGATAAAATCAGGGCATTTGATAATAAAGAAAGGAACGCTAAGACCAAGTACTTGAAACAGTTAAGTAAGAGTAGTTCTCAAGGCAAAAGTAAAATGGCAAAAAATCTAACTGCGAAAAGCAAAACCAAACAGTCAGTGAAAATCAAATCATGTTCATTTCAACCAAATACATCGGGTGCTACATTGGGAGATGACGATGATGAGGTTCAATGCATGGGTTGCTACACGCCATGGAAAGAAGACCAGCCACTTTGGACTGGTAATGTGTGGTACATTGTGACAGGTGCAGCAAATGGATACACAAAGACTGTTGTAATATACCGATGAGCTGAGATGACGACGATCCTTTCAATTGCCCAGAATGTGAGATTTTTACTCACATTAAGGGTTATGTCCCCTTTTGTGTAATCCCATTGAGATTGCATTTGAAAACAATACAAATTAAAACTCAAATAATCTTGAATATTTGTGCATGACACTTTCAGTATAACATGTTTACACATTTTCTAGGCAATGCTACTCTTCAGTTATAAATACATATGTGAATTAGTCAATACACGCATGAACTTGAGTATGACATAAGCTGAATATGGATCAATAGACACTTTTATCAAGTTAATATGTATTATTTAAGTATGGACAGTCTATATAAAAGTGTAAACATATTAAACTGCAAGCCACATGTACAAATATTCAGGATTATTTGAGTTGCATTTTTTTCTTTCGTTAATGCACTTGCAATGGGATTCCACAAAAGGGGACATAATCCTTAAGGTAAGAAACTATGTAGAGTTTGGCCTGGGTCTACACTGATGAATATTCAGTCAATAAATTCCTGCAAATTACCTATAATGTGAATAAAATAAGTTAAATATCCCAATTGAATAATTATTTATAATAATTAATTAATAAATATATAATAATAACAATAATAATAATATATAATTGTTAATAATAATAATAATCATTTCATTTAAACAATGATGTTTTGATTCCATACTTTAGGCATAGCCGCTGTATGTAAAATATTTAATCATTAAATGGTTAGAGTTAATGCGATCAATACAGCTGATAATTTGGACTAATTTCCTGACTTTGCTTCGCTCGTTCGAAATTTAAATTATTAAATATTTTTAAATGTATATTTCTAGGCAATGCCAGTGAGGGCTGACCAGCATGTGGCAACAGAATATGTTCAAGGGACATCACAACATTCACAGGGGTCACAGGATGTAGCTTATATATAAGAATCGAGAATTGTGTTATTAAAGGCTACCATCATTACAAAATTAGGCCACCTGTAACTACTCCTCCTACACAGTTGTATGTTGATCGTGAATATACAAACATTGGTGACGTTAATGCGTGTCTGATGTGGGTACCACCTTTATCTGCTTTTGGAGAAGCTATACATGAAATGACACTGATGCAAAGACACAATTGAAGTTTTCAGATATTGCAGGACTGGCAGTTTGACATTGTCCTAGAGATATAGCGCCATGTTTTAGGTCAGTCATGGATTTTGGAGGTTCAGTATTTGCTAAAACTATTGGAGAGCCAACCCAAGTTCCCATCCATTGCCAGAGCAGCGTGGAATTGGTGGCGATGTTGTACTACCGTGCAATTATATCATTTACCCGGTGAATTTTGAACAAACGCTGACGGACATTAACATTGCTCTCTCATCCATGAATGCAGGCAATACTATGAATGTTATATATTAAATTGAACACTTTGTTCCAAATCTGATTTCATGTGTGTCATGTATATTATGGCTAAATTTTTATTTGCAAACTGAAACTGAAACATGCATTCGTACAAATATTGAAAATTATATTGACATATTATGTAAACTTTTTTATTTATTTGGCTTAATAAATTTGTTAACGTAAGTCCAAAATCCATAACCGACTTTAAACATTAAATTTACAGTATATACATGCTAATACTTGATATTCTATTATTTGATATTCATTCCAAAGAGATTTATTCTATTATTTGATATTCATTCCAGGTTGATGCTAAATCTGTGATTTATATTTTTGTACTGCCAAAGACATTGGCTTCTCTTGTGATTTTTTAACTTCATTGATTACTTTTGACTTGTTCAGTTTATTGTTACAATTTATATAAATAAAGTTCATCTTCCTGTTCAGTAGAGCTTACAATTTTGTGTATGCACATTGACAAGTACATTACGTACATCTGAGATGCCCCCCAGACTCTACCTTAGTAAGAGTTACTGTTACTGACCAACAGGTGGCGTGATACGGAAGTACTTTAACTGATCCAAAAACACCATGACTGAGGGAATAAAAATTCAGGCAATAGCACCTTTCAAATAAAAACTTATTTCGTTGAGTTTAACTTTAATAAATAGCTCATCAAGGAACACGGTCCCAAATAATATATAGATTCGATATAATGCATTTAAATTTAAAAAGCATGCACACGTGTTATCGTTAGTGATCCAGAACTACTTGATTAAATGTACTTCCCCTGAACACAATACGCCGTTTACAACATTATGGATGAAGTTCAACTCTAAGAAAAAAATTGTTTTTAATGAAGACACCATGTTGTAAGTTTAGTAAATAACATGTCTATCATGTGTTTCTATTCATACTGTATTGATACGCACAATAATTCAGGTCCAGCTACCGGCAAATAAAACGGATCACGGTTTGATTATACTCTCTACCACCCCACAAGACAAGAGTCAATCCGGGTAATTTCGGACAGCCGGGTAAATTCGGACTTAGTCGGTAAATTTGTTTATTTTCGGTATATTTGTCCGACTAAAGTTATCTATCCTTTGCTATAATTTTTAGAAACATAACAAACCATAGCTATGACGTTTCCAGGAATTCCCGGCAAAAAAAGTGCATTCTTGGGAACAACCGTAACTTCCTTTCACCATTGAAATAAACTTTACTCGGCGCGCTAAATTCGAACTAAGGATTATTAACTTAACAAGGTATATGATTGAAAAAAACAATATAAAAAAACATGTATTTTGGTATAAGCTACCTTCATCTCTCGAATGGTTATGGAAATTACATGATTCTGGTAGATTGTATCACTAAATTAAGGAAAAAACAGGGTGTCCGATTTTTTCCTACAAAAATAACGAGTCGAGAAACTCGGACAGTTGATTTTTTTTCTTTTTCTTAATCTGTTTTATTGCACAATGAAGGTATGCGTGCTTCTATCATTTTTGCGATATTCGTTATTAGACTGATATTTTTCTAAGTGTATGCATCTTCTTGATTAACAAAGTTACATATACAGCAACCAGATAAAGTCATTTAAATAAATATATATGATATCTATAAAGGTAGGGCCATTATTCTATGTCAGTGACTGTCGTGGTTGTACCTTAAATATAGCTGAAAACAAATCAGCACACAAGTCCCATCTTCGTAGTCTGTTATAATCTGAATCTGCAAATATTTGTTCTAGCCTTAATGATTTATTACAGGCATTTCAACGTTTTGACGAGAATGCATGCAAGTCAGGGATTTTCGGACACTGTTTCTATACCTACATCCGTAGCAGTATGTCTAATAAAATATATCTGATCATGACAAACTGTACGACTTAATCTTTTCATTAAGACATTAGTGTTGAAATATCCATCTTTTAGAAATACCGTGAAAAAAACATTAAACGATGGGAAAAGGAGAAGAATGAAGACAACTTAGATAACGTTGTTTGCTCAGAATTAGTGTTTACGCGTTATTTACTTTTCTAAATGATGTTTTTATTAAAACAGTTACATTTCCTATATTAAATACAGACTAGATGATACATTCGTCCGATTTATCCCGGCGCGCAATAGTGTCTTGCAATTACGAATAATTGCAATATCTCGGAAGCACTATACCATGTCATGTATACGATGAAGTCCGAGACATATCGTACATTTTCTAAAAGGCTATATGGCCTAAACGAAAATGCTGAATCGTTATCAGTAATAACAAGTTGTTGGTAATCAGTATCTACTTGTATGTAGCAAACGAATACCAACAATGCAAAAGCTGTCCGAAATTATCCGGATTGACCCTTGTTCACAGATGGACTATATAATAGCGTTTTTTCTTTCAGAATAAAATTACCACATTGACTGTTTGTACGCATATGGAATGAAATTGTAAAAGGTAATCTTTTTTCCTAACCTGTTAACTTATTTACAAATAACCTACAGCAATTCAGTTATTATAATGCAATATTCAATTCAATTCAATTCAATTATTTATTAGGAAAAACTGTATAAACAAGCTAGAACAGAAATAAACAGAGTACAATTGTCATCCTAGAACAGACAGAAGACAAGATCAGTTGCTAATATAGAGTATACTACAACAATAGTGTATTAAAAATACATGCATAAATAGTATATTGTGTAGTTAATCTGCCTATAAAAAGATTACACATTAACTAATGACTTTGATATGAAAGAGCAGAGAAGGGAACAGTCTTTTTTGGTATTTGGCTTTAAACGTTTCTTAGCTAAGATAATGTCTTCGCAATTGATTTCTAGTGAAGAGAATTGTTTATATAGCACTTTTCTTTCTTGCAAATTTCTATTGCAGTGCAACAGGAAATGTATTTCATCCTCAATTGTATTACAAAAAGAGCATAATCTGCTATCACGTGGTATTTTAGGACGGGCATATCGACCTATTTCTATTTAAAGTATGTGTGAGCTCATTCTTAACCTAGTTAAGGAAATATGCAGAAATTATTCTCACCAATGTGCAAATTTTCGAGAAATTGTGTTTTTCTTTTTCACCACCCCCACCCACTCCAAACGGACTGCGACCCCTTAATTTTCTAATTACAGTTAATTAAAAATTGACTGATTTTCTGTCACTCATTCAAATTAGAAATTTGAGAAATCTGACGTTAAAACTACTGCTATCAGAATATAAGAACCCATCACGAGTATCCATGTGAGATAGAGAAATCTCACACGAGGGGTTAGAATTGCAACCAGGGACGAGGCTCTGCCGAGTTCTGATCCCGAGGGTGAGAGATTTCTCTATCTCACATGGATCATCCGGTATGCAGGAAAACATGCAAAACGTTAGTAGAGGGCGGCGTCAACGCACAAAACAGCCTCGGTTCCGATAAAAACACTTATACCTCGGGTTGGAATTCCCTATCTTCACCGGATACCCATGAAAGATTCTTATAATAAATCTCACATGAGGAAAATGCCTATCTCACATGAGCAGAAATGGGAGAAAACACTATTCCAAACTCTGATTCTGGGGGCCTCTAGTTAGAAAAGTAGATTTATACTTCATAATTGTTATACAATGTTGATAGTTATATATATATATGCCATCAACATGCATTCAGTTTAATATAAAGCCACTAGGTTCGTACTCACTTTTGTGATATCGCCTAGACGCACACATTCCATGTTCTCATGAATTTATTCTATGCAGTTGTTGTTTAATAAACATGTAAAATTTCTCCTTTTAATAGTGTCATACTTGTATTTCCGTGTCAGAAGTAGATATGGTTTAATTTTGAATGGTTCCCAGTTTCACGTTCGCTAGTTAAAACATACGTTGGATGCGATCAAGGTTCGCCCATCGACAACCACGTTGGTCTATGTGGGTTACCAATGGCCATATTCACGTTGGTTTACTTTGGGTTACAATTGGCCACATTTGGGTTACCAATGGCCACATTTGGTACCAACGAGGCCACCGATACTACCTCAGGTGTAGAGTCGCGGAAAGATTGGTTACCAACGTTCTACCTATCGGTGAACCAACTGCTAACGACGGTGACCGATGGTAGCCGATGGTTACCGACAGTGCTTTCGGCCCCCACCCACCTAAAAATTCCGGATCATACAGGTATGTCCATGTTACTGTAGATAAAATATCGAACAATTTCGATGCACGCCCTCAGTATAAAAAAATGTCTCGCTCGCTCGACGCAAAATGGCTAATGAGTGGTTTAATTAACACATTTTTAAATCCTTTTAATTGAAAACGGACTTTTTTAACCTATCAGTGCACTACCGCAACCAAAATGTTACGTCCCCCATAAAACAATTTCGATGCACGCCCTCAGTATAAAAAAATCTTTCTCGCTGGACGTATAGTGGCTAATGAGTGGTTTAATTAACACATTGTTAAATCCTTTAATTTGAAAACGGACTTTTTTACCTTATCAATGCACTACCGCAACCGTTTTATGAGGCTAGAAACAGACCCGAAAATTGACCTAAAACTTACGCCCCCATCAAACAATTTCGATGCACGCCCTCAGTATAAAATATGTTCTCGCTCGCTCGACGCATAATGGCTAATGAGTGATTTAATTAACACATTGTTAAGTCCTTTTATTTGAAAACGGACTTGTTTACCCTATCAATGCATTACCGCAACCGTATTATGAGGCTAGAAACGTACCCGAATATTGACCAAAATCTTACGCCCCCCTCCCCACCCCCCCCCCCCCCCCCCACCCCCCCATCATCAAACAATTTCAATGCACACGCTCAGTATAAAATATTTTCTCTCTCGTTTCGCTCGCTCGACGCATAATGGCTAATGAGTGATTTAATTAACACATTGTTAAGTCCATTTATTTCAAACCGGACTTTTTTACCCTATCAATGCACTACCGCAACCGTTTTATGAGGCTAGAAACGGACCCGAATATTGACCAAAATCTTACGTCCCCCCCCCCCACCCCCCCCCCCCCCCCCCCCCACCGCTCTCACCCCCTAAGCTGAAATCCTGGATCCGCCCCTGTACCCTATTATCTATACCACTCACGACCAACTGGACTAAGCCTAGATATGTGTATCTAGGTCACTAGATATGTGTATCTATGTCAGAATCTTGTCACCTATACATGAATGCAAACCCCCAGTCAAAATGTATAATACGTTAACAGTTGACCGAGTAAGCCATTATGCTCTATCACATGCGATGATATAGTCAAACTGAACTGTTATTCATATTAGTGATAGGTATATTACTATTATTTAAACGTAACTCTTCTGTTCAAATATAGTGTTGTGGGGAGAGCATCGAAAATTTACATAAACATATACAACAATTAAGCGAAAATGTCACAGGATACTACTGCAGAAAAGCGGAGGCGAGGAGATTTCAGCTGAAGGAATATAAGGGAGTGTATATGTGGGATTGCGCGGAGGTTGAGGACTTCGGTAGCTTCAAATGCAGAGATGACGATGTCTGGGTTTGCAGCTTCCCCAGGTCAGGTGTGTGAATTTATAGTATTATGGGACAATATGGTATGTATAACAGACATACTACCATTTCATCATTTTTTTATTATCCTCTAAGCCGTCACCATATTTTTCTCTCACTCCTCACAATCGTCGTCACCATATTTTTCTCCCACACCTCACAATCGCCGTCACCATATTTTTCTCCCACTCCTCGCAATCGCCGTCACCATATTTTTCTCCCACTTCTCACAATCGCCATTACCATATTTTTCTCCCACTTCTCTCAATCGCCGTCACCATATTGTTCTCCCACTCCTCGCAATCGCCGTCACCATATTTTTCTCCCACTCCTCGCAATCGCCGTCACAATCGCCATCACAATATTTTTCTCCCACTCCTCACAAACGCCGTCACCATATTTTTCTCCCACTCCTCACAATCGCCGTCACCATATTTTTCTCCCACTCCTCACAAACGCCGTCACCATATTTTTCTCCCACTCCTCGCAATCGCCGTCACAATATTTTTCTCCCACTCCTCGCAATCGCCGTCACACTATTTTTCTCCCACTCCTCACAATCGCCATCACAATATTTTTCTCCCACTCCTCGCAATCGCCGTCACCATATTTTTCTCCCACTCCTCGCAATCACCGTCACAATATTTTTCTCCCACTCCTCGCAATCGCCGTCAGAATATTTTTCTCCCACTCCTCACAATCGCCGTTACCATATTTTTCTCCCACTCCTCGCAATCGCCGTCACCATATTTTTCTCCCACTTCTCACAATCGCCATCACCATATTTTTCTCCCACTTCTCGCAATCGCCGTCACCATATTTTTCTCCCACTTCTCGCAATCGCCGTCACCATATTGTTCTCCCACTCCTCGCAATCGCCGTCACCATATTTTTCTCCCACTCCTCGCAATCGCCGTCACAATATTTTCCTCCCACTCCTCGCAATCGCCGTCAC
The DNA here is from genome assembly GCA_037043455.1 of Cyrtodaria siliqua. Taxonomy (NCBI): domain Eukaryota; kingdom Metazoa; phylum Mollusca; class Bivalvia; order Adapedonta; family Hiatellidae; genus Cyrtodaria; species Cyrtodaria siliqua. The sequence goes on along the minus strand of JAWPHD010016182.1, from coordinate 806 downwards.
AATATTTTTCTCCCACTCCTCACAAACGCCGTCACCATATTTTTCTCCCACTCCTCACAATCGCCGTCACCATATTTTTCTCCCACTCCTCCCAAACGCCGTCACCATATTTTTCTCCCACTCCTCGCAATCGCCGTCACAATATTTTTCTTCCACTCCTCGCAATCGCCGTCACACTATTTTTCTCCCAATCCTCACAATCGCCATCACAATATTTTTCTCCCACTCCTCGCAATCGCCGTCACCATATGTTTATCCCATTCCTCACAATCGCCGTCACCATATTTTTCTCCCACTCCTCACAATCGCCGTCACAATATGTGTCTCCCATTCCTCACAAACGCCGTCACCATATTCTCATCCTTCTCACAATCGCCGTCGGTAAACCATCCCTTTTGTTGTGGCTATTAAATTTAGATCTGCCGCCAACGCCAGTAATACATTCATAGAATCTTATTATTTATTAAATAGTTTGTTCTAGAGTTCGGCAACGGTGGAGCTGGACATCAGGTTTCTCACTGCTGGCAGCTTGTGACATGCAGTGTATCATTAACATAAGTTGCATAACCCAGATGTCACATATTTTGACAGTCACACCAGCGTTTGTTTAGTGCTGTGTGGCGACTGTAAAAGGTCACATTATCGTTTGTTTAGTGCTGTGTGGTGACTGTAAAATGTCACACTGGCGTTTGTTTAATGCTGTGTGGTACTGTACAAAGTCGCTCAAACTAAAACTTATTATTATTACTTTCTGGTCATTTTGGATCATCAAACCCAATTAAAGTAGAATACCGCTATTTAGTGAT